>JAGDQP010041592.1:0-15774 GCA_022664845.1 Lepisma saccharinum | reverse complement strand
GTCTTCAGTCTTCAAGCGATTCAGTATTGGTGGCAAACTTTTTTTTATATGACTCATTTCTTCAGAATGATTCCAGTACCTTAGACGCAACAGCACCCAAATTGTCATAAACATTATTCGAAACAACTGAAAAATAGCTCAGATGTCACTACTTCCATCTATTTTATGCATTTAATTACCGAGCGGCCGTGGCTCAGTGGTAGAACTGGTTTGGTTTAGTAATTGGGTGAGGTCGTGGGTTCAATCCCAGCGGCCGACCATCCTGACTGCTGTTTTTTCGTCAGTCACACTAGGCAAATGCCTACCTTCAACTTAGGTTCTGGTAACCACCTTCCCACATTCTATCTCCTCCTCTAGCCCGACCTGAGCCTCACCGAAAGGCCATAAATATAATTGAAATTCAAATTAAACATTTAATTGTTCGGACAAGTTCAAATACAGTTGAAGGTATTCGGATTAACGTCACTCGACACAATAGAAAGGTACTATGAATGTCATCGCACCCCAGTTGTCAGTGTTGCTAACCTATTTTATTAAAATTAGGGCTGCTAGACGTTATAATTGAAACAAGTTAGTGCTGCGAATCTAGTAATAAATGCAAAGACTCCGGTCGGTCCCTTGACATCATTTCAGACACATCGAAGTAATGCAGAGGCAGGTAAGTCAAAGCCAAGTCTTTGTATATTTTATAATTTACATGACAGACTTATTTCTGGTCATAACACTGAGAAGTTCGCCATGCTGCGGAGACGAACTAATGGATGAGGCTCCGCTTTCTACTTCAGTACTTACTGGGGTTTAGTTTGTTATGGGGCAGGAGAAACAGATATTCTAATGGATGAAGTTTTTGTGCACGGAGAACTAAGTTATATCAGTGTGAAGTGCCTCAAATTTGTATATAAGAGTGGAACTGTATGTCTTAGGTCACACTTATGGTGTGAGTGTTAAAGGCAATGTGTATCGCGTATAATAAAAATAATGACATTAGCTAAACCCCTCGCAGAAGATACTGTCAGTGTTTTTTTGTGGCAAAATATCTGTTATTCATAAGACGGAGTGTCGCAATTAGTACCCCTACGCATAGCGCCATGTTTCTGCCTCTTGATCAACTAGAGTGCGTATTTAACGAAATAATAACAATATACGGACTTTCGAAACACTTTTTGGATTGGCGGTTGTCGCTAGATGTTTATAATAGTGCCTGTATCAATTATTTTTAATGAAATGAGTAGTATAAAGCGAAAGTGGCAAAAACACAATTGCGTGATGTCCTATAACAAACAGATGCCCTTACCCCTAATCACGACGCCAATTTCATTCACTTTTCCCTCCTCGCGCACTGGGAGTGCGCAATCATTGAAGTTGACACGCCTTCTTTGCGTAATAATGTTGTACCATGCATATCATTAATGTCTCATTACATTACACTTTCATGACTCTATCTCTGTTGGTTTTCACGTTCTGAATATCACTCAAAAGTTTCCGAACATTACATTTTCCCCGTAATTGATACAGATTTGGCTGATCACATCTAAACTTAACCCTCTTAAAAATAATTAAACCTAACGTCACATAGGGTGATATGTCCAGTGAATGACCACTTAAAGTATATGGTTTAAAATAAAATCTATATTTAACTCCGATTATTGTTGATACACTGAATTCACATACCGTTGGAAAGATAAAAGTAACAGCTTTCATACGAATATATAGAAACTAAACAAAGCATTTTGAGAAATGCTGTTTGTCATATAATGTAGAAAGTGCTAAAGACCTAGTGAATGACCACTACAGACCATTGAATGACAGACGAAGAACCAATAAATGACCGATTTGCGTTAATAGCATTGTTTGCTTGTATAGTATTTGAGTTTTCACTTTAAATCGACTACTATCACCAGTAATATTTATGTAACCTACAATTGAGGACATTGCCGGAACACAGGCACATAGACCTATGTGCCCTTTTCCCGGCAATCACTTTAATCGATCCACCATGTTCTTTTCTACATGTCCTGCAAATTTCAAATCAATATCTCTATTCTTTAGCTTGGTAGAAAGAAATATGTAGAAAAGTTTCCGCAAGTGAAAACTGTCGTCTTGCTTTCGGACTCTGCTGGCGGACAAAACCTCAACTCGAGAATGATCAAGTTTTCTTTATGGTTTAGCAATGTGTTTGATGTAGAGTGTCTTCACATGTTTTCCGTCAGAGTCCAATCATTAATCACCTCAGATCACACTTAACAAGTAAATGAACCCGCGACCGGGAAAAATGCATTCTTTTCGACTAAAGGTGAATGGAAGAAATTAGTGCGATAGCTAGAACGGTGCTGAAAATGCTTTTAGGCGGCCATTTTCAATCCAGGATGGCGACTTTTTCAAAATGTTGTAATATTTTCCTAAACTACACTTGACAGTACACCTTTATTCTTATTTTCGTATTTCTAGCTCAAACGGCGATGAAAATGTTTTTTTGGCTGCCAGTTTGAATCCGAGGTGGTGACTTTTTCATAATATTGTAATATTTTCCTAAACAACTCTTGATAATACACCTTTATGCCACATTTCGTACCTCTAGCTCAAACGGAGTTGAAAATGAATTTTTGGGGTCCGCCATTTTGGATCCAAGATGGCTTCTTTGGAGATATTTTCGTAACTTACTGGTAATGTTGTAGTTATACTAAATTTCTTTTTCTATCTCCAGCTGTTTACGCTGTGTAATCTATGAAAAATTAATTTTGTATCCAAGATGGTGAAATTTTTAACATTTTGTAACATTTTCTTAATCTACTGGTAATGATGTACCGTCATACCATTATTGGTTTTTTTATCTCCAGCCGTTTAGGCTGTGTACTGGGTTCCCAAAACCTTGGTTTGCGACATACTAGTTCTTGCAGATTTTTCTTTTTTTCAATCTCAACAACGAAGAGATTAGAAGAAATATTTGCTAAAGTACTTCAACAAAGCTATTGTTATTGTCACTTTCAATGTTACTGTGCTTAGAATTGTTTGTGTTTTCTTTCTTCAACCTAATCACCGTGAAATCTTTCATTGCCGGAAGAAGGGCACATAACATGCATACACAATTTTCAATACATTTTCATGCAAACTTTGAATTCCATCAGCTAAGTTAACAGTTTTCAAACCTGATTCTATGCTCTTTATACTGGTGGCATCGACTTAAATATTATTTCAAAAACTTCTTGGTCACATTGAACCTAAATCTTTTCCAGCTGTTTACCGAAAACGCGTTTCTGATCTATGTGCCCTTCTTCCGGCAATGTTCTCGATTATATTTCTACATGCGGAAACGTCTATTAATGAAGAAAATAAACTTGAGAAAAGTAGACTTACTGTAATAGAATAACATGTAGGTCTACTAAACAGACGAATGTGCAGAAACTTAACAGTTACACGTTTCTATACTTCGTAATTTCGGGAACAGAGAAATGACCTCTGGCATTTAGTGGTGTTGTTGGTTTATTTATTTATTTTTTTTATTTTTGCTTCAAAAAGCTATTCTTGTACCAGATTTGGTCTTCATCTTCGGATGTTCTGGCCACTTCAGATGCTAAGACCACTAATTGTCATTACCGTAACTCGTTAGTTTTTCTAACAACTACCCAGAGGAAAAAAAGAGCTACCGTGGTTCAGTGGTAGAGCGTTGGCATTCGGAACGTTGTGGGTCTCATCTCAATTGTCGATCATCATGATGTATGTTTTTCCAAGGCTTTTCCTTACTCGCACCAGGTAAATGCCAGGATGGTACCTTCATCTTAGGCCCTGACCGATGCCTTCCCGCATACTTTCCCCATCCCGGTCTGAGCCGTGAATGCCTAAAGGCCATAAATAAAAAATTAAGAAGCAGGAAAATTATTTTTTCGTACTCTACAATAACGAAATCTGTGACACTAAAACCGCATCGATATGGCGCCGTAACATGATATCTGTCCTTCCCTTCGCCGTCACCCAAACGACATGAATTTACATGATTATGATCACCACTGGAATTTTCAGCATACAACTTTTCCGCTATTTACTTCACTATCACTTCTCACTCTTCTTTTCTTACATTTACGTTTTTGATTCCTTTTCTTTAACTTATTCAACTTGTTTCTTCAGTGCTATTTCTTCTTTCTGAATTTGTAAGCTGTGGAATATTTTCCATTTGCTTGAAGTGGCAGCAAAAGGCAGTTTTCGTTTGGCTTTTCCCTAAATTTTAACCTTAATTTTAATTAACTTCCCTTTCTTTTGTTTGTCGCTTCCACACTTTGCTAGGTATTTCACTTGTAGATATTGTGGTGTTCATTGACGAAGAACCAGTTGTGGTTTCGCCTCCATGCAATACGAGAACTTGTAACTTACTGAATTCAGAGACTAGGAAAACTATTTCAGTCGTAGTGTATCATCATGAATCTTTCACCCTCTTATGAACGATGCTCAGTTTTCAAAGACTGTGCATTTATTGTTGTTGCTACATCATTATCAGCATTACTTCTGATTTGTAGGCGTTCAATGTGTCTTTTTTGGTTTCATTTTTAGTTGCACCTTCAACTCTTTTGTATTTATCAAGATGTCAAATAAGATCGTTTTTATCGCTCACAGCTTGTTCTTTTTCATAGCTTCCATAAACTGCTGCAAGATAGTGAGAAATTTCCTTCTCAAAGTGACAAGCAAAATGTTTTGATCATCACATAATGGAGCTTTTTTAACAGTGTGGACTTACATTCATTCTTTCTAGGCCTGTCAGCATGTGCTATAGTCCTCTATTTCGGCATCAAATGAAAATAGTCTATCAGCTGCAAACGAATTTTGAATAGTCTTCTTTTTCACATTCTTCTCGAACATGAAAAGTAAACCAAAACAGCAGACTCCACAGCCATATAGGTTATATCTTGAACACAATTCTTGTTATCCATGCTTCCAGAAAACATAATTTGTTAAGGTAGCGCATGGGTGTAACAGACAAAAACTAATGCATATAATGATGGTTGCTACACCTTTTTCTGTAGTGTATGAAGGATCAGTGAACATTGAACAAACATGTGGTCATTGACTGGAAGCATCCACTCATTGGTTATTTAATAGAGTCTAACGTGTTCAGATGGCTTTGTTGCACTCTCCAACGTTAATTCAGGACCTTGGCCATGAGTTGAAAAATTACCAGTGAATGACCAGCATGGTCATTTACTGGATGACAGTATATTTTAGTATCCCGTGGTTGACCAACCCCCTAATTCTCAACCTTAAAAAACTTTCCGGTTGTTCCATGCAAAATTCTTCTTCTTTCTCTCCGTCTTTTCCCACCTAGGTGGGGTCGATGTTTCTGATGAGTCTTCTCCACGAAGCCCTGTCCTGAACTTCTTCCTCTGACATCCTCCGAGATCCTTAACCCCATCCATCCATTTCCTCCTTGGCCTCCCTCTGCCTCTCTTGTCCTACATTTCCATTGACATCACTATTCTGACTACATATTCATTTGTTCTCCTCATTACATGTCCATACCACTGAAGTCTTCTCTCTTGTATCTTCTTAGATATCTCTACAATCTTGTTTGTTTCTTTTACTCTCTGTGTCTTCTTGTTATCCCAGACACCCTGCGTAGCATTCTCATTTCGGTGAGCTTTCTTTATTGGCCATGCTTCTGCTCCGTATATCATTGCTGGTCTAACCACTGTTTTGTAAATCATCCATTTATTCTTCACCGTGATTCTGCGGTCGCAGAGAACGCCACACACTTTCTTCCAATTTCACCATCCCTCTTGCATTCTGTGATTTATTTCTGAGTCCAAATCGCCATTCTAGGTAACACAAGCTTAAATATTTAAAAAGATTCACTTTATTCAATCGTTGTTCGTGCAACATCACTTCACCATTTCCTTCTCCGTTGAACTCAAGATACTCAATTTTCTTTCTACTAATCTTTAGGCCTCTATCTTCCAGAGACTTTCTCCAACTCTCTACTTCCTTTCAAGTTCTGTCCTATTAGTACTGTATAGAACAATATCATCGGCAAACATTATACACCATGGGGGTTCGTCTTTCACATTCTGAGTAATAACGTCTATGACTACATTGAAGAGGTACGGGCTTAAGGCTGAACCCTGGTGTAATCCAAACATAACATGGATTTGGCGTGTCAATCCCCCACTACTTGTTACCTTGTTAGCTCCTGTATACACATGTTAGATTATTCTTACATATTTCTCTGGCACTCCTTTCTCCCTTAAACATCCTGCCGTGGTACTCTATCGTAGGCCTTCTCCAAATCAATGAAGACCATATGGAATCCTTTTTGCTTTTCAATAGTCTGTCTTAAAATAAAAGTTACATCCGTTGTAACTTTTTCCTGGCATATATCCAAATTATTGTTCTTCTCTTGATGTTCCTTCTCGTAATCTTCCTTTTATAATTTTCTCCCAAATCTTCATCGTATGTGACATTAGTTTGATTCCTCTGTAGTTTCTTCAATCCTGTATATCTCCCTTCTCTTTTTTAAAAATTGGTACGATAGTATTATTCCTCCATTGAGTCGTCATTTTTTCCGTTTCATAGATCTCCATCAGATCCCATACAATATCTATCCCTTCTGGTCCCAAACTCTTCCACGCTTCTACTGATATGCAATCCGGACCTGTAGTTTTTCCGGTCTTCATTTTCCTTAAAGCTTTCTCTACTTTTTCCCGGCTTATTCTTGGCGTTGGTTTAAGATTTGGAGTTTCATCGCTAAGAACTTTCCTGGGATTTTTTTCATTTAGGAGCGTTTCGAAACATTCGGCCCATCTCTCTTTGACCCTGTCTTCATCGGTAAGCACTAATCTTTGATCATCCTTAATTTGCCTAATATGGGTAATATCCTTTGTTGCCTTGTCTCTGGTTTTTGCTAACCTGTATAGCTTCTTCACCCCACCTTTTGTTTCAAGTTCGTTGTACAGTTTATCACGGGCTTGCGTTTTTGCTCTAGCCACTTCCGCCTTTGCTTCCTTATTAGCCACCTTGAAGTTAAATTTATCCTCTTCTGTTCCTGAAACACCTCATCTAGTTTTAGCTTTACTCGTCGCTTTAATAGCTTCT
This sequence comes from Lepisma saccharinum, assembly GCA_022664845.1. NCBI lineage: Eukaryota > Metazoa > Arthropoda > Insecta > Zygentoma > Lepismatidae > Lepisma > Lepisma saccharinum. The sequence goes on along the minus strand of JAGDQP010041592.1, from coordinate 8,700 downwards.
TGCACTTCCTCATTCCATCACTACGTGTCTTTTCCTGCAGAGAGGAGGGAGCTCTTTCCAGAAGTTCTACCCAAAGTCGTCTCTGTTAGCATGATCCTACTGTTTACGTTCCACCACTTTTGCATATCCTCTTCTTGCAGATTTATTCTTTCGATAACCTCTTCTCTGAACAACTTTCTTAGTTTCTCCTCTTTCAGTCTCTACCATCTAATTTTGGGCTCTCATTTCGCGGCCTTCTATTATTTCTACCTTCAAACTCCACACTCACCACTCTGTGTTGCGGGGCCACGCTTTCACCATTGCAGTTCTTAATTTCCTTAAGATGTTGTCTTCGGCATAAGATGAAATCGATTTGACTTTGTTTTCCACTACTCTTGTAAGTTAAAAAGATGCTCCTTCTTTTTCTGGAATACAGATTTATTTGAATTTTATGTTCTTAAAGTGCAAAATTACATTCTAAGAACATCAAATTCAAATAAATCAGTGCTATATCATTTATTAATAAATTTACAGTGTTTATGCATTTGTGACCAGAGTATTTACCTTAGTATTTTGAACACTCAAATTCAGTCACAGCTACAATGGCACATGCTGTTCCATTTTTCTTTTTGTGATGCACCTGCATGAGCCAATGATAGATGTTCTTGCTGAGGAATGTTAGGAGAAGTAACAGAACAAGACGTGTGATTATGTGTTAACCAGGAAGCTTATTCTCGTTGAAAGAAGTGAGAACAGTCATTCACTGGCCCAGTCACCCTATTGCCGATAGATCGATGCGGATGTTATCTCATGTCCAGTTTAAAAGGTGTTGGAATTTCGTGTTGTATGATTTCGTTAGGGTTTAGAATACTCTCTTGTTTAATGTTTGGGTGCTTCCCTTGTATTTCTTTTTCGCATGAATGTGCAACGTGTGCAATCTATATTACTCGTGCTAGGAGATGTTAACTTCCTTACAAAAGTACCTTGTGAGTGGTAAGATAGTGAAAAGCATAGAAAATTTGGTCGTTTTGCTATACTACCCTGGTGGAAGAAGAAGATCCATCATCCTGATAGTTATACTATTCTCATATCACCAATAAATACGAAATGAACCCGTGGTCATCTAGTTGCCTAGCGATTGCTTTACTACTAAACTATCAATCAACCAAGAGCAGAGGTGGATTATTATTGATAGCTAGTCGGTCGGCAACTAAGACACACCGGGGTTCGTTTTGCGGTAACAGCATGGACCACTTTTTCTGGAAAATTGTGTAAAATTGTCCTCCTGTTTCTCTACTTCTCAGTTGCATTTCAGTAGTTGCAGTTATTAAGGACCAGCAGGCTCACTACATTCAGTCACAAAGAATGGCTGGGTTTCCACATATCCAGATGAATGACACTCAGATTACTCTTGCCTTGGAATCGGGAGACTTCATAACGGCTGAGAGGCTGATAGAGGAAAACACAGAGGCTCACCATTTGGATGAAGGTATTTATAAGTGAATCTCTTTTATAATTCTTTTGCATTGACACGGGAGATATCTGTAACATTATATTATCTTGTACCAGCAGTGCAACAGTATATACGTGATAACATCCAATTTTCAAACTTTAAAAATATTTATCTGGTAACAACAGGAGGGTATAAACAGTGGCATAAACAACTAGTAGACATATTATACGAAAATTGTAAAAAAAAAAAAAATCAAAACTTAAAGAAAATTTTTCTGTATTGCTGAAAATATAGTCGGGAAGGACGTAGGCCAAAGTGCCGTTACCGCCCATACAATTCATTTTATCTTATCTTATCTGAAAATATAGCATAAGATTAAAGAACAAAACCATAATATTAATGTTTGGAAAAAGGATACAACTCAACTTACTTTTTGTAGATAAATTTTGATCACCAAGCTTCTGTGGACAAATAGTTACATCGCTGACTTTTAGAAACGCTGGTAAAGAGGCGTAGTAGGTTCGAGGGCCACTCATACCACCAGGCAAATGCCTGGATGGAACCTTCAATAAAATATCTTTTCACTCCTTATTTACGGAAAGCGCAGAGTGAAAGGCGTTAGACCTGTAGCCTTCAGGTGCTGTAAAAGCCAGAAATGAAAAATTTGAACGCACATATTCATTCCGGGAATCTCGATCACGGTCCCTGTTGCACATAAAAGCCATCGTAGAAAATTTTTTCAACAAAAGTATTTATTAACTGTGACAATTTTTCATCTGTCATGAATTTCGAGAACACTTCTTGATCCTTTTTAATGGGTTTTTGGTAGGTGTTGATATACCGGCAACACGAATAATAGGATTAAGTGTTAATTTTAGTAATTTCAAAATCTATTCAGACCTGATTGCTTACAATAAACTCTAATAACTTGATTCATGGGAGAATTTTATCGTCACTCCTGCAGATGTTAATATTCATATTGTAACGGAAGCCACTTGAAAACGCTTTGGTACAACTGTTGAAATTTCGTAGTTTCTCATTGTATGAAAGGACTTCGATTGTTTTCTACCTTTCTGATTTCAAAGAAAACATTTCATTAAAGTGCGCAAAACGTATTTTAATTTTCTCTACAACGGTGTCAAGATTTCATTTTCTCTTACTATTAGAAATAACGGTGTCTTGTGAGCTCAAGAAAGGTATCAGTGGAAAACGTAGGGCGATTTTGTAGCTACGGTATGAGAAAAACTGGACAGAAATTGTTTATTAACAGCAGAAAGGTTATGTTGTTCATTGCTTAAAAGAATATTAAACATTTCTAAAATATTTAAAGACTAATCCTTGATCTAGTTAGAAACTGTCCAAATAGTCTACACAAAATATACGAGAGAGTCAACTATAATCTCCTTTTCACACACAAATTGTAAATATAGAGAAATTTTAAAAACAAAGTCTTCCAACTTCTATACCTCCCTCCCGCGCGCCTCGAAAATCAACTTTCTCTTGATACAGGGTGGTTCACTCGCTCTCGGTCCCTAATTTACTGTAATAACTCAAACTAATGAACCTAATTCAGTGAAATTTGACATGGACGTGCATTAATGTTTGAGGTGGCACGTCGGACTTGGTCGGTCATCTTAAGAAACAAATGTTTAAAGTAGTCGTCATTAGACATGCTTGCATTTACCTCTCCGTGTTACGTAAGATTTTTACCAACACATCGGGAATTACAGCATCATGTTCTCGCCGAATGTTTTCTTCCAGTTCAGTGAGAGTGCGTGGCGTGTTACGATACAGTTTCTATTTCAGTATACTCTATAGAAAAAAATCTGGTAGGTTAAAGTTAGGTGACCTCACGCTGTGACATCCGATACTTGGGTGAATATCTTTTTAGATGGTGATGTTTGTGTAGCTTGAGAAACGTCTCTCAACCCGCGTTTGCTGCTACGTGACAAAAGGAGTAAACTATTCTGGAACTAGTAGATGTGTTTAAATATTTTTGAATGTTATAAACGTTCATTACATTATTTTTTATTATTATTAACATTCTAGTCTGTGTATTACATAAAGGAACAAATGATTGATATTTTAGTGATAAACTCCAAACACAAGCAAAGTTCATTTGCAATGAATACCAAAGAAATTGAACAAAATCATCACAATCTGTCTATCCCGAGAATACCCCACTGGTTATAAATCTTTATCATAACACATATGATTGTGTCCTCTTTGTGCATTAAGCGTAATGGTAATCATAAGAACAGTTTTTCATTTAATTTACGCACAAAAGCACTTTACATAGGGAACAAGGTAAATTAGATTGGGACTAAATTTTCTCCAGAGAGCACTACTCAAACCTCCCTTTCCTGTAAGTAAATTCGGGCCTCCATTCTACAATCTAATCATTGGATACAGAAATATCGCGTCTTTTCTTGTTATAGCTTCCTTCTTGCTGGATAATGTCTACAAAGCCCATTATATAAGAGTTAAATAATGCTATTTTTATGGTTACCATAATTTGGCTGATATATGAAGAACATACGGTATAAAAAGAATCTCTTTTCATTTATTTCCTTGCGATTTATTATTTTTCGATGGGAGATTGCAACATTTTTTGCTGCTGGCGTGCTTGAATATAGCCTATTGTAAGATGGTATATGTCTTACTGGAAGATTGAGACAACTAAATAATTATATTAAAGCAATTTGCATTTCTGGAATGATACGAGAATTATGTCATCACATCTTTATTGGTGCTTCTAAGTACCTAAAGAAAAAGATATGTTTAACATGCTAAATTATTGATAAGAACTTTGGTAAATTTTATTTTATATGGGAATAACGCCTTAGACCGCTTCACGGTCAGCTACTAAATTATTGAAATATTAGAACAGTATGAATTTCTTCGTACTGGTGATGCAGCGAGGAAAACATAATAACAATTACACCTGCCGTGCGGTTCAGGAATCTACTATAAACATACAAACTAAAATATACTGGACCGGCCTTCGGTAGTACAACACCGCCTTCGGTGGTCTCAAGGTTAGGACAAGGACATCTAAAAAGACGGAACTCAGTGTTCTATATATACACCAAAACTGGCTCGTCAGAGAAATGCAAATGGCGGCTATCTAACATCAGAGTGCGGATGGTATGAGTGGTCCCAGATACATGTAACTTCTCTGCTTTTGGGTTTTGATGTGACATGAGATCCGTTAGCAGTTTTGATAATTTCTAATTAAATGTTTCCTCAGGTCCATATGGGAGAACACCTTTGACTCTGGTGTTATCTAATTACCGAAAGCTTCGCCAGCACCCTCGACATTTACGTTTAGCTAAGTTACTTGTGGAAAGAGGAGCTGATCCAAATTTCCCAACTTCTGATTGTGGATGCTGGCTAATGAATATGAGTTCCATGGAGCGGATTGTTGACCTTTTCTACGCTGTCGTTGACTTGTGTGCAGGAAGAAACTGGTAAGAATGTGTATTACATGAAGATAATTTATGAGTAGTGTACTTCTGATATTCTTCTTCAGTGAACTTCGTTTTCATTTTCATTTTTTTTTTCGCATCGAAGACCGTAACTGAAAATAGATGTACATTGCTAGTAATCCAAGTATTTAAATTTGATTTCTTTCTCTATGTTCTTATTCTTAATTGTTATGTATCTATTTACGTCCTTCCCTATGTTTCGGCTTGTAATCATGTATTTTGTTTTATCTATGTTTACCTGTAGCCCTATCTCATCGCACGCTTCTACTAAGGCATCGGTGTTACTTTGAAGTGCATCTATATCGTCCTGTATTAAATCGACATAATCCGCGTCTACGAACAGTTGATTCAAACCATTCAACGTTAGTCCCTTTTTGTCCTCTTTTATTTTCTGAATCGCATATTGTAACGTAAAGTTAAACAGTAGTGGTGACAAGGCATCACCTTGTTTCAATACGTTGGGAATCTCGAAACTACTTGACATATTTCCTATCCGTACTCTGCTTATGGGGTCACTGAGACACATCTTCACTATGCGAATGTAAAGAAATTTCTGAATTGAAAGCTCGATAATGACATGATATTGCTTGATGAAAACAGAAATATCTTACCTTGTACATAATATCGTGACCTGTCTAAACTCGGATGACAAAATTTGTGATAAAAAAAGGTAAAACCGTACAATGATTAGAATCTTAAAGAATATTCATTATTCGCAAAGAAAAACAATAATAATAATAAACTTATTAATCAATAATTAACTAATTGCCTTACTATGCGGTCGGGACTATCTAACCGTGTACATCATGTGACATGGGACACCCTCGACATTCCTATACGTTCAAAACTATCAACACAGTACAAGCTTAAAGCTCGGAAACTCAAATCGAAGATCTATAGGTTAGGTGGTACACTCAGTCAATGATAAAATGACCGGTCTCTTACAAAAGCAGAAATTACAAAATAAAATGTTTTCCACGGTACGTAACATGTTAGGAAAAAGCCATTCACCAACAGATAAGTTCCTCTATCAAATATACTTAATTTTCTTTATCGTAATCTATTAAATTGTTATTTATTATAATTTTTATTAAACCCTCTCGTCGGTCTCTGAAAGAAACTAAGTCCTGATATGAACGTCGCAAAACATGCGTATCCAGTCTCCTGTTTTTTTTTTGTTTTTTTTTAAATATTGATTTACTAGTTACACCAGTTTCTATAGCTACTAACTTCTCCGGTCTGAGTAAGATACTTAAAGGCAATAAATACATTTCAAGAAAAGCTACTAGCCTCTACTCTGTGGTTAAATAAATTGAAGATTGTTATTCATTCACTATTATTGATCATAAAATAAATTTAATACAGCGATATCAGCACGATCGTAATCAGTAGCGACGAAGTATTGCTTCTTCTCACCTTGGACGTTAAATTATTTTTCTAAAACCTTCACCAAATTGGTAGAGCATGGTTTTTGTATGTATTGAATCTTGGGAAATAGCATTAAATGGAAGATTAGCTCATAGATACATGAAATATTAAAAATGAAAGAAAAAGGCGCTTTATATATATACTATTATGTATTACTTTATTTACATTTGGACAAGAGTTCAGCTCGAAGCCTCGTTTATCATGATCTTACGTCGCCGAGGTTGTAGCGTCACGATCATTATTTTCTTTGTTTTTGTCCATAAAGCTGATGAAGTTGGTTCGAACCACATCCGTAGATGCCAATTTTTTAGCGTACATTATTCTTTTACTACATAGTCATCATCTATGTCGGTGTTACATGGACGTATCAATATTAAATTTTCCTAAAATACGCATAAACAAGAATTAATTTTATACATTAAATAAAGACAGTGGCGATCACAGTGAGAGCTGGGGCTCTCCTCTCCCAATCCGTCTGGTCAGCGTGGGAGCAGTAGACCAACTTCTCCCTTCGGGGAGAGGCCTCATCCCCTAGTGGATTGAATATGGCTGTGATTTATTTATTTATATATATACATATATATATAATATTTAGCCGTTATCTATCCACTGCTGGATGAAGGCCTCCTCCTTTTCTTTTGACATATCGCAGTTTGCTGCTATTCTCATTCATGTAGCATCTGAAAAATGCTTGATTTCATCTACCCATCATACATTTTTACATCGTCTAGATCGTTTCTTTTCTCTAGGATTCCAATGTAGTACATTTGTCGTCCATTTTTCATCTGTTCGTTTAGATATGTGACCGGCCCTTCTTCGCCGCCTTGATTACATCCTCTATTTTGTTTTTGCGCGAATCCATTCATTTGTTTTCCTGTCCCTCCTGGTTATTCCTGGAACGCATCTCTCCATTGTTCTTTGTGTGACTCTCAATCTTTGAGTCGTTTGCGCGTTCAATGTCCTTCAAGTTTCACAGCCGTACATCATCACAGCTAAGATACATTGATTATAAACTTTACGCTTCAGACACATTGGTAGTTTGATTTTGAAAATAAAGTGTAATCTTCAAACCGAACACCACGCCATTTCACATCTTCTATTTATCTCATCCGTCAACTTGGCATTCCATATTCTGAGCTGACCTAGGTAAACATACTCATCAACTGTGCCTATTATCTCTCCGTTAATCTTTACTTCCTTCTTTGGAGCATGTTGATTGTACATTACTTTTGTTTTACTTACATTTTCGAACTCTCATTCAGTTCTTCCATTCTGGTTTGTAGTTCTTCTGCACTTGAAGCAAACAGGACTATATCTTCAGCGACACGTAGGTGATGAAGATATTCGCCATTAATTTTAATTCCAACTTCATCCCAGTTCAAATTTTGGAACACACTCTCCAGGACCGCAGAAAACAGTTTGGAGAAATTCAATCTTCTTGCCTTTACCCTTTTTCCAACTTTAAATTTTTCACTTTTTTGATGTAGTCTAATGAGAGATGTGGTAGTCGAGTAAATGTTTCGCAGTAACTTGATGTATTCACTTTCGATGCTTTGATGTTCAAGTGATTTAAGTATTACTGCCAAGGAGACCGAATCGAAAGCTTTTTCAAAATCTATGAATCCCAAAAATAATGGAAGTTCATATTCATGAGTCCTTTCCATAACTTCATTCAGTGTTTGTATATGGTCCATTGTGACGAAATCCGGCTTGTTTCCTTCCCTAGTTAAAATCTAAGTCTCGTTCAATACGATCCGATATAACTTTGGTGAACATTTTGTATAGAACTGACAGTAAACTAATTGCTCTGTAGTTTTCGACGCGTTCTTTGTCCCCTTTCTTGTACAACAAAATCATAAGAGTATTATTCCAACTTGACGTTATTTCTTTCTTCCTCAGACACATCGAGAATAATTTAGCAAGTTCCTCTTTCATGTTTTCACCTCCCCATTTAAACATCTCTCCTGAGTTCATCTTCTCCTGGCTATTTTCCGTTCTTCATCCCTCGAAGTACTTTATCCACTTCTTTTTTCATTACACCTGGGACACTACATCACTTTCTTCTGAGCCTTCATTTCCTGGCTCTTCTTCGCAGTAGTACAATTCTCTGTAGAAATTTTCAAATATCTTTATAATGTCTTCTTTATTTCGCGTTACGGTCCCGTCTGGTCTCTTAACTACAGTTATTTTTTTCTCCCTCTCATGAGCTGCTGTTTGGTTCTCTTCAGGCTATTGTTTTCCTCGATTGTATTTTTAACAAGATTTTCGTTATATCTTCGTACATCCTCTCTTATTTTCTTCCATTCGGTTTTATTTAGTTGTATGTACTCAATCCTCTTTATGCAATTTTCC
>JAGDQP010041591.1:0-16841 GCA_022664845.1 Lepisma saccharinum | reverse complement strand
GATGACTCAAATAAATTCCATAAATCTGCTATTATTATTCATGATTACTTTTGTCTCAATGACACCTATCAAACATATCATAACATTCATTTCGGAGTACTTACTTCCTTGTTGTATCTTCTCTTTAAATTCTACTGCGAAGTTCTCTCCGCTGTTGGGAGTGTCAACCATACATTAAGTTTTCACTTATGACTTTCACAGCATCTAAAAAAAACTATGGTTGTTCACTTTACAATGTCCAAACAATAAACTCAGAAAGTTGCAGAGCTGACTATTTTCAGATACCATCCTCACATTCGCCTGGTGTGACTGGACGAAACTGCGGAAAACCTCATTTAGGATGGCAAGTTCCAGGAAGTGAACAGTTGGCCCTCCCTTCCGCTTGTTATAATCTCTAACCATAGGTATTTCAATTTCCGATAAGTTAAAGATTGTTTCTCTTATTTGATTATCTGCAGGGGAATGTAGCAATTTCTCTATATATCTCGTTAATCTCACTTCAAATAACTACGAAATTAACATCCTGATATGTGGAGGAGGTTAAAATAAGGAAAACAGCACTCGTATTTCATTTCACTGAAATTATCCAGGAATAGTTAGTCAAACATTCAAAGAGGAAAAAACATCTTCATTAAGGAAGTTTACTCAGCTTATTTCTAGTCTCCATCAAAGGTTGCAGAGCTTTCGGGCACATTGTTACGTAACTTAATGTGAAACACAGCTTCTTGCATTTAAATAATGAGCCTCGTTTTGATAATGCAATTTTACATTAAACACTAAAACTACTTTCTATAACATTGGATAAATCCCTCCCGACCACCACTAATCTTCGGCGATCTAGTTATGGCCGCGGATTTCGGATCGGCATTGGGAGGCATGCAGACTAAGAGTTCTGCTGCCGGCCATTCTCTGAGATTTTCCAGTTTTCCTCAATTTCACCAGGTGATCACCGTTACCTTCCCTATCCGACTACCAGGAAAAATGCTCACTGATGGACTTAATCCCTTAGACTTGTGACATGCTTGAACCATAGCCGCCTGTTCAGTACGTATGACGTATAAAACAACTACAGGACACGTAAAACCCAAACGCCATTCTAGCACACCACTACGAACTTCTAACGTGATTACTTAGTTTTAAGTATCTATGATTGCTGCGTGGTCATTCGCACTCCCTCGTTAATCATCGTTATCCTAGTACCAAAGAATTTGACCTTCCAGCAGTCTTATATTTCTACGACATGCACACGGAACACTGATCATTTAACTCTCATTATAAAATTGAAAATGCAACTTATTGTAAAAAGACAGACTCAACTTATGCCACGTTTTTACCTTGTGATGACGAATTGTGCACAATTTACCAGAAGACCTATTAGGTTTTAAATATTTTATTTTCACACGTGTATGTAAGCACGCCTTTTCTTCTTAGAGAAAAAAAAAATTAGGAACCATTACTATACGGTACCACACGCGTAACAAATTTCGTGAACTGATGCAATTTTCAGTACATATGTAAAAACGTTGCCTATTTATCTCAATGAATGTCTTTCATCTACGTTTCAATTCAAATATACAAATATCACTACGTACGTTCTACAGAGGTTACGATTGCTGACTGGTCAAGAACTGGGAAGACCTAGAAGAAGTCTTCCTCAGTCCCACAAAGCGAACATTGGGCACTCCTTCTCCCACAGTAATTAGACAACGACCTGCAGTCTTAAGCGTAATACGAGGCAGAAATATAAAGTTTCAATCATTAACGTAATATTCAGCTATGATTTAACCACTGGTTGATGATCTTTCAATTTGCTCTTCTAGATTTTCCGATCATGATGTGTAAATTTTGGTCCCTAAGAACCATGAATATTTAATTGTTAAACATTATCGCAAAACGGAGGAAAACAGACAGACAGGGTAAAGTATCGAAAGATACGTGAAAACAGTCAACAAACACAGCGGCATTTCAAACTTCACTGATATACGTTGTTATTAGTTCTTGACAATGTGTTTTCATGCTTTGAATGTTATTTCATCTCAAAGTATATGTTTAATGCCTAAGCTCTGCCAGTCTACATTATCTTCCCATCACAGAATTTACACGATACGGGTTGACTTTAATCATGACTAAACGACTTAAAAAAAAAAAAAAAACTTGAACTAGTGGTACATCCAAATTCCCGTCGGGGTCCACACTGAACGAAGTGGTTGGTATACCCGAGGAGGTTAATTTCATTATCAATTATGGTACATTCAAAGTACCAGGTACGTGCAAATGAACACCCTATTCTCAACTGTCTTTAGCTTTTATGGATATTGAGGCCTTGTATTCATACTGAAGTTAATTAAAATAGGCTAGCAAGGTTTATACACTTTACTATATACCGTATATAAAAAAAAAAAGTTTTTGTGTGTGGAGCCTTGTCAGCCTCTTTTAAATAGCTTTCATTGATTCTATTAATTACCCCCAGATAAATTCCCTGAGGTTTCCAGGTACCATTACCTAATGCATTACCACTCGAGATTACAGAGTTAAGAGGCAGTGGTACTTACGATAGAAAAAAATTAATATATTTAACATGGATTTTCACAATTTCTAGGAATATGAGTTTCATTAAGTTCTTTCGAACAAAAAAAAAAAAGGACTCGATAAAAACCATAACATAATCCACGGCATTGTAGAGATCCATAAGTGACTGTTTCAGGGTGTATTTTAAGAAAATAAAGTTTATTATAACTTACCTAAGAAACCTATTACTGGGGTTAGTATAATTCTTTCTAAGGAAAAAAAAATGCTAGTAAAGACTTTGGAATGGATAGCCCGACTTGATTACATTACAATAACCTACCTTTACAATCTAAGTACTAAGTACTAATGCATGCTAAGTACTTAGTGAATCTGTCTTCTCTTTCTCGACAGAATAAGAAAAAACCAAAATACTCCTTAAAAATGTGTGAAAATTCATGTTAAATTGAACTTGATGACGTCCGATGTAAACAAGTATTTCTGTCCCTTAAGAATGGTTGTTCTCTTATAGTAACAGCTTTAACTGGGAATTATCATAAACAACCATACGAAGTATGAAATAGACGGAAAAGGAGACAAGAGCAATGGCGAAGGAACAAACATGGCCGATTAACAAGCAAAACCAGGAGAAATACACTATTTACGAAGCATAATAATATGAAAAACTCTGGAAATTCAAACCTGAAGGATAATGAAAAAATCTGCTGAGTAATAAAAACGAACTGGATGAAGTCGTCCCGAGGGGTTCAATACCCACTTTACCAAAAACTGTACCCTTCGCAGCTATCCAGCTCGTTTAGGACATTGATATAAGTTAAATAAAACAGAATAATTCCACAGATAGAAAAGAGAATCAGAACAATGTTTATGGCCTACTAAAGACTAGTTCCAGGTACGATTCATAGGAAAAGTATAATTTCCTCTGCCAACCCACCCCCCCGTCTCCCCATATATATCTATCCCCCCCCCCCATCCCATATATATTATAATAATATCCATTTCAGTTGTATAGATCCCTGGCGTAAAGCTAATGCATCTTAGACCAAGTACACTCATGAAACACAAAACCAGTGTTCGATTTTCCCTGATACCTAAGGATTTTATCCCCGGTTGTTTAGTCCAAATATTATTCCAACCAAGGAGGAAATCTTTCTTTGGGTTTCTACCCATTATGTACTATGTGAGAACTTAAAGCAACTACTAGTTTTATGACTCCCTACCCCAACCTTACGGCAATTAATGAGACGAGAATCCTGAAATGCCTTTTGAATTAAATAACACTATAAAGGCTTTGTACTAAGGTTACGTATCTTTTTTTTTTTTTTTTTGCAATTTCTGTAATTTGTGGAAAGGACAAAGAAAATACTGCAATTTTCAAAAATTTGAAAGATAATAGTTATGATATTGTATTACGTGAGTTTCCTTAAGAAATTACTTTTAGGATTTGCTTAAGGTTAATGTAAAGCAACGATATCCAACAAAATATATGTCTAGTGTGTTTTTATCGTTGCACGAAATTTCAACGCTGCTCCTACAAATTCAAGCCTAGAGAGTTCCCCAAGAGTTCGAACAATGGCGATTTTTTCTTCGTTTTTCTTCACTATTGAAATCGCTTGATTGTTGTGAGTATTAAAACCTGTAACAATGAAAAACAAAACGAAAATTAAAAATCGGCACGGAAAGAAATCTTGAATTGGCTATGAAATTTCTTCCCTGAAAGTTGGAACTCCCTAGGTTTGAATTTGTAGGAGCAGCACTGAAATGTCGTGCAACGATAAAAATAAATTAGACACATACGGAGATAGTGCTTTACATTAACCTTAAAACAAAAGTCAGCTTAAGACAACGTAAATTTGCGGTCAGTCAATATTGAATTTTGAAAAATACTCATCAGCACACACTACAGCGTTACTACTAGTGTACACATTTTCCAAAATCTTTAAACTGTCTTGGAACGAAGAGCATAGGGAAGCTCATAGAACAGCAAAGTCTTTTACACTTAGAAATGCGTAGTCCAAATTCACTCCAATGTCTTCCGGCCTTTTCCTAATCAGGTCGTGCCATAGATAAAGTCATAACCGCTCCGCACGGTTACAGGTTCATGATATACAACCGAATGGTGAACCTAGCCGAACTGAATCTCACATTTGAACTACAAGAGTACAAACGCGGTAATTCTGTACATTAACAACAACTGTTATACAGCGCTGATTGAACATAAGCCAACCTCCAATGTAATTTCGGTTGCGTAGAATGCAGAATGTGTTGCAAAATCAGAGTGATGTCAGTGCAAGGACCAAATTTGAAGGGCGAATGTGTGGTCTTGGACTCGCATCATCTCCATATTTTGATTCTAACGTATTAGAAATAAGGTTAAGTGGCATTCAAAGAAGCTATAATCAACGCTGTATAACATAACTAATTAATAAAGGTTCGGTAACCTCGAGAATTACCGAAAATACTACTATAACGCCTTTACATAATCATTCAACAGAGTTACTTGTGAAGCAAAATATTAGTACTAGCCCTACGTGCAGTCATGGAAAGGGGATTACAGGTACACAGCATTTACTCATTTTATTTAACTTATACGTATGGGTTAGACAGGCGTCTATGACCTGAGCATGTCACGTGCAATCTCTCAGATACGCTTAGGCATAGGCACATCTTAAGTATTTGGTGTCCCCATAAATATAAACAAAATGAAAAACCAAACGTTATGTTCCTCAAATACCTTTTTCCGTGACTTAACAATAGTACATAATACGAAACATGAGTCGCCGTGGCTTAGACGGTAGCGCGTCTGACTACGAATCGAGCGGCCCGGGTTCAAATCCCGGCCAGGACACTGGAGTCTTTTCTCTGTGTTTCCCATGCCTGGCGCTCTGAGGTGCACTCAGCCTCCTATCAAATTGAGTACCAGAGTGTCCTGGGCGCCTTGGGAAGGTAAAGGCGGTCGAGCGTGGGACTCACCACCCCACCTCACTTCGTAGCGTAGGTCAAGAAAATGTGGAGCGCTACCTCCACATCCCCCATGCACCGTTCACGGCGCGTCCGTATCGCACAGGGGATAGCTTTACCTTTTTCAGCCGTGCCACGTCTACAGTTAAGTTGGAGTTGCTGAACTGTACATCTCGACGCGAATATGAACATTTTCGCTCTGAAATACGCCTTACAGTCCGAAATACACGAGTTGCCCAGCAATTGATTTATTAAATGCATTGAAACAGTACAATAATAATAATGAATTTCGCCAATATACGAACGTTAAACATCTTGTGGCTAAAGTGCAGTTAATATCGGTCAACTGTTGTGCCATATCTACGCTCTATACCGCACATTCCTTGCATATAATTATCACAAACACTTCTATAAACGACAGCCAGCAAACCAAGAAGTGTTATAAAAAGCCAGGTGTCATTATTATTTCGTTACATATACACTTGAGTTGATCAACACAAACAAAAGATGGAGGAATACTAAGGCCGTCAATTTGTTTTATGAATGACATGTATTTTGCTACAAAAATGATGGACACTCGAGTGCGCCACAACGAGCGAAGACGGGTTACTTATTTTTTTCTCGGGTACAGTTTCGAAGATGGTAGTTACATTTTTCAAAATTTACCGGAGGAATAAGATATTTGTGTGCCTTGGAAACATAAGATGCGCGTTTAAGTGAAAGCACGACGTAAGTGTGCTGTGAAGTGGGAACTAAATTCTAGTGGCTTAGCTCAAAATGTGCGTGAGAAAAGTGCATCGTGTAAAATGGAAAAAATAATACAGCGTACCTGACTTTAATGGCAAAATATGTGTCATACATAAACATGTCACAATTAGTATCCCTTCGCATGGCGCCATGTTTCCTACTCTTGATCAACTCGAGTTGGTATTTTAACGAAATAACGACATGTGAATATCTAAAGAGGCCTTCGTACCAACGTTGCGTATTTGAGGTGTTTATATTTCTGAAGATACTGGACAAATGACAACTACTAATGAAACTTTGGAAAGCGTCCCCAATAATACTTGTAAATGCGTATCAAATAAACTATCTGACAGTATTTTAGCTGAGAAATTAGAATTACCGTAATTGATGACGTCATAGACCTACGCAATTACGGGAACTTTAATTTCTCAGCTAAAATAAACAATGCCAAAATCTCAGATAATTCACTTGATACACATTCCCATGTACTAATGGGGCAGCTTTCCAATATTTCATTACTGACTG
This sequence comes from Lepisma saccharinum, assembly GCA_022664845.1. Lineage (NCBI taxonomy): Eukaryota > Metazoa > Arthropoda > Insecta > Zygentoma > Lepismatidae > Lepisma > Lepisma saccharinum. The sequence continues at coordinate 10,082 of JAGDQP010041591.1, read as the reverse complement.
TCATTTGTTCAGTACCTTTAAAAATATGAAAAAAAAAAACACACGCAGCGTTGGGACGAAGAGCTCTTCACACTTTTTGGGTTGTTGGCTGCCGCTAGATGTTAACAGAACCTAAGACAAATAAAAACTCATAAGAACTGATGAGCAAATCAAGTAATACAAGCTACTCGATGTTCGAGTGACCACCAACTACGGAAGCGCAGCCTTTTTGGTTTCATTATACGCGATGCACATGACGTTTAATACTCACCTAAACGCAGAATAGTTTCAAGTACTTTATCCACTTTCACACTTACATGACCAGAAAACACAATTTTTTTTTTTTTTCGTTCAAATACTTCCAACCACGCTAGAAATATTCTCTCATTAAATTCTAATTTTAGGATGATATAAGCTGCACTATACACCATCTTATTTCTTACGTTGAGCGCATTTCGGAAGACACCGCAAAAGTTACGTTTAATAGCAACGAAAAGATGAAACGGAAAACTACCCCTGCTTGTACTATGTATTACGTGTTGACTACATGGTGGATTATCGTTTTATAGTACGGCATTTCTTCCACGAAAAAAGAAAAAAATAACTTGCACCCTTACTCAAAATATGTAAGGATACTTTCTATTCAGCTGACCTTTGCCTCCTTAACTAACTGTCAGCGTTTCTTATGTTCAAGAGGGCGAAAAAGATGTACAAGGAGTAAAAACCATGGTAATTCCAACTGTTTGCAACAACTCTTACTGTAGCTCGAGAAAAAAGTTGACTCGGACTGATATAGAGTGATTTTAGATTTCCTATAGGTTGGAAAATCCACTAGGATGGATGTAAGAAACAAATTTGTGCTGTCTGATTTTCATTGGGTTCATGGTAGGTTCTTACAAACATTTTACAACGGATTCTCCATGAACTTTAAATTACCAAAAAAAGGAGAGAAACACCGAATGTTGGCTATAAAGTAGTTTATTACTATTATTATTATCTTCTGAGATTATACTACTAACCAGACTTAAAACAGGTAATATGTACTATGACATGTATAAGGTCGAGTGTAGATAACCGACCCAACTTTCATTAAACGAAAAAATAATATTTTATTTATATCACCAGTGTTATTTATTTAAATGCCTGCATATAAGAAATAAATAGCACTCCTAATATTAGCAGTTATGTACGCAATTGATGAAAGCCGCACGAAAAATGAAGCAGACAAATATTTACTCCTCGTGAGCACATTATCTTCAATGAAGACGTGCGTAATGACTCCAGTGCAAGAGGTAATTAATGCGAACACCGAAGGTGTAGATTATGGGTTTATTGTACATATGTACGAAGCATTTCGATCATAATGTACAAAAATTTAGCTAAAAATAAACTGTCCTGCTTTTAAATTTATTTTCCTTTAATAGAAAATTCGACTATCGGCAATAACGAGCATACAACCCACAACACACGAATCTTTGCATAGTTCTAACTATAATGAAAATGTCCCCTTTCTGAATCTACATTCTCTCTCATCGAGAAATACTTTTAACGCGTAAAAACCGTCTGTCTTTATTCAAGATCAAATAAAATACTCATATGTTTCATTCATGCTTTATAAAAAAATATTTAATTCTAATTCTAGCTTCAATTTTATTATCAATGAAGTTACTTCCTTCGTACACGAAAACCTTCCGTATGAAAATGTTTTAATTTACGTGTAAACATCTGGTATACTTTGGCCGCGCGTTACTTGTTATGATTTTCAAACTCCGAGTACTTGAAACGCATGGATAACCACTTTACAACATAATTAGATTAACTTGTCATGGAAAAAGAAGTTAGTACATACCTTCAATACTCGTGATCACGTACACACTTCCCCGCGCTTGTCAGCAACTCTGCGGGAACTTCTCTCTGCTTCTGACTTCTGGATACAAGATCTCAAATCGATTCTCCTCCCCCACTAACGAAAACCATAACTGCAAACAGATAGTTTATATTTCTGCAAGATCAGTACACTCCGAACACAATCAATTAGTTCATTTTATCTGCACGTTCAATATGGGAGGGAAAGTCTTCTCTAGATGTTATTCAACAAATAAGATATCTCCAAACGACACTTCCTCACTACAGCAAGTCAGCCCACAAAATCGCTTTTCTTTTGTTAAACTTCTACCGTATATGTAATGGAAAATTGGAACCCAAGACGAGTTTAAAGATTTCAATAAAGACTCCTCAACACACGAAAGTCTTGAAATCTGAAATATGATGTGTATATTATTTAAGAGGTTCAAAATAAAAAACGAGGTCATACAAAATAAGAAATTGGTTTGACTCTTGTGTTGAGAGGAGAGAGGGAGAGAAGTACACTGCCCTATTCCACCATTACGAATTTACGAAATCATAGATATCCGTTCCATTCAATGAAAGATGAAGGGAAAAATAACGTATGAATATCTATACAAATAACACGACGCTAAAAGGGCAATTGTGACATCGGGTAATATCTTACCTTTCCATAATCATACAGCTCAATGGAATCTCCTTGAACGACAAAATCTAAACAATTTTCCGCACGTCCTTTACACTTACTTTCTCACTTGGTACGCTGAAAAATAGTGCCACGTAATAACTATTCGTTTCTTTCTATACTTCGCCAGAATGAATTATGTATTTCGTGCTAATTTACGGGCGATCCTGCTGACTACTTTGGCTATGTGAAAGTAGATCATTTGGAATGATTAGCAAGAGAAAAATGAACTTGAAATAATTAATGAGGGAAGTGGAGTAAGCATTGCACAAGGAATGGAAGGTGATACATACAATCAGATCAAGTAATTGAATGTTACAAACCCCAATACGAAAAGGACTCGTCGTCAGATGTATCAAGGAATGGGAATGTCTAAATTCGAGCTAGAAATGAGCCCCCGATTCTGGAAATGGTTATGTGAACATGGACCGGGTTCAAACCTGATGATAGTGTGGGGAGCAGGCGTTTATGACCCACCCACTCCGCAAGAGAATACTCAAGACCTAGGTCGATTGAGAGGCTAGGGTGAAGGGCCCCTCGTATTGTGGGGTTTTTCGCCATAGTAGTTACGCCCCTGTTGGGGAATCCAGCCAGTGATCGGGATCTGTCTGTTTTAAAGTGCAACCCCTATAATTGTAGCGATCGGGGTAGTTCGTAAAGTTCAAAATCCACTTTAACAAGTCCATTGATTCATTCACTTGAGATCCATGGTTTACACCAAATATTGCGAGTTCGGGTCGTTTATATCAGGGCCGCATGCGGCCCGCGATAAGGTGAAAGCTATGTTAATTGTAACATGTAATCAGATTTAATATAAAAGCTTCAAGTATTCCATATTGTTCTCCCATCGGTAAAATGATTTAATAAATAAGGTAAATGACCACAATAAGGCCCACCTTAATACTTTTGAATATTTCTCGAACAACAAAGCAGATAGTTATGCAATTTTAACTGTGTTTAAAACTTTATTGTTTCTAGTACAAAATATGTAAATCTTGAGAGCGCAGCTCAATTCCTTCATGATAAGAACACAAAAAGTAAAAATGCTTCAATTGGGCCTTATTTTATTAGGGTGACTACAATAAGGCCCAGTTCTTGCTTCTTGAGAATATTACTTTAATAAATTTACATATGATATAATTATACGTAAGACCTAATTCAAAACGAAAATCTTCAAATAAAATCTTAAGACTGATGATGAAAAATAAAAAAATGTAGCTAAACTTGACGTGAAAAGTCTTCAATAGCGCGAAGTAGGCCTATAAGCACTAAACAAATTGTTAAGAAAATGAAAATGTCTTTACTCAACTGTACTCTTCTAGACATCGTCAAATATAAACTTAAGACTGATGATGGAAATTGACAACAACAAAAAATAACTCAACTTGACGTGAACAATCTTCAATAATGCGAAGAAGGCCCATAATCACTAAACAAATTCTTAAGAAAATTAAAATGTCTTCTAGAAAAAAGGTTTATACACATTTCTAATTAACTTCTAACCTTTTTTAATGAACTTTTCATTACTCCAAATCATTATTCATGTTCACAGCGAGGGCACACGAATACATCTTTATCGTCGGCCTGGTTATGGAATGTTGCCTGATTAGCTGATAGTTAGAAACTTCTCTTCCTCTACGCATGCCTACTGGTTCAAGTCAAGTCGGAGTTCCTTGAACTGAGTGTTTTGAAAACAATTTTGTCACACTATACGCACATGTTATTTCGATTAGATATTAATTATATAAAATATCTACTGTGACATTAATTACTGTTACATTTTCAATTACTATGAAGCTACAATGCAGTAACGCAATAAGGCCCACCTGGGCCTTAATGAGTGACGTTGCATTTCCTGTTATTTTATAATTGTACCTCCAAAACCCAGCAACAAAATCATTTTAATTAAACACGTTGTTAATACTGAAACTGTAGCCTAAATGACGTATAGTATCCAAACTAATTTCCTTCAAGCACATGGAGAAAAAATTGAAACTTACGTTGATGCAAAAATAAGATGAATGGTTTTCCAGACTACACGAATATTACGACGCACCACACTGTCGCCATTTATAGATTGATTCGGGAATGCTAAGTAGCAATCACACTAGTAGCCTTCAGCCTTCTACCTACTGCTGCCATCTATGCACGAGAGTTCATTATATTGGAGAAACTGACACTGGGCCTTATTGTAGTCTGGGCCTTATTGTAGTCACTTACCTTACATAAATTAAATATTGGATAGGTGCAAAACTACTATTCGTTTTGACATATCACAGGTTAGAGGCGTATTGACCTCATAGATACAGCTGCCAGTGCGTTAATCGATAGCCACATGATCAGGGGAACATTAGAGCAGCCACAGGGAGTATGCACGAGCAGACAGGGATGGCGTATCATGTCGGTGAAATGAAAACTGATCAGGAGCACATCAGATAAAAAAATACTGTTTATTTTTTTAGTTCGATAAAGTGCCACCGCAACTTTCGGCGAGTGTGTGGTGAAGATGCAGTTGAAGATCGGACATGTTGTCACCTGTTTTGAAAATTCTGGGACGGAGACAGAAAGTGTAAAGATCAAACACAGTCTGGACATCCATCTGTGTTTTCCGAAGAGGGTCTCGACCAAAGCATACGAAACAGCCCAAATCATCAACTGTAGGGGGAATTAGCGGAAACATTTGACTGATTTTAGGTACGCAGGACAAAATTAAAAGACGTCTCTAGTTGCTGTATTACAGCACAAAGTCCGATCGTTGAATTTACTGTTGCCACGAGACAGAGAAATTGTTATAGAAAACGAGACGAGACAGAGCTCTCGTAATGTAAAATATACATCTTTTCGAAACGAGACAATCTCTGGACAAGACATCTTCCAGAAGAGACAGCCCAAATCTCGTCTCGAGGGCAACACTAGTTGTATGCCAAATGTTAACCAAGACGGGAATTTTGCCTATCATTCACCGTCAACTAGTTTCCTCCCGCTATCCCATTACTTTTGGTCTTACAGTGCATATCACCTAGAGCATAAAGAATTTACTAAGTATGAGAAAACTGATGTAAAGGTATAATTCATAATTTTAAAGAATTTTCCTAATTTATGTTCGAAGAAATTGTCCAAATTTCTTTATCGAACAATATCACAAGTTCAGATTGAAGGCATGTAATGAATTCAATGCATTTATATTTTTTTCCCTATTTTTATTCGATTGAATTAGTATTTCCCTACGATCAACAGTTGTACAGATTCTTACAAAAGGACACCTCCACTTAGTAGAAGTGAATAATGCCAAAGATTCTGTTATAAAGTTTAAATGAACCAAAGAAAACTGTCAGAAGGAAGACAAAACAAATTGCGGTAAATCAGAGTACGGAAGAATGTACGAAAATATCTACTAAAATCCAGAAAATAAGATCCAATTACAACAAGCTCTTTCAGACATGTATCGAGATTTATTTATTAGGGAGTTCAGAAATTTGGGGGAGGTTCAAAGAGGATATGAAATTAGATAATAAATACATAATTACGCCTAAAATTATGCAAACTTTACAAATATATCGGAATTTGGGAGAGGTCCGCACTCTTTAAATTCTCCACCTGGATACATCACTGAGCTGTATTAAAAAATACTCAGTACTTACAAAAATCAATCAAAAATGATAGCACGATAACAGAAGTGTTATCTGAAGCTTCATGACTCTGTTTTAAAATGAAGACACTGAACAAAAGAAAATTTTTCTATAAAATATTCTAAATCTACATAATTTGAAACTTTCTAAAGCGAAACTAATGAAAGGAAAATGTTCTATTCAAACTACGATGGAAGCATATCAGACTCCCAAACTGTTTAAAACTGCTTCAAATTTTTGCACAACCCGCACCCACATCTACGCCAGAGGCGATATTTTATACTCTAAGCGAATAAATATATCTTCGAAAAATTGAAACTTTCATATGTGACTGAACGAACTGTTAATTTTAGAAGAGAAATCCGCCATCAAAATGAGCGCAAAAGTAAATACTAGTCTAGAAAATCTTCGTTCTTAACGAAATCAAACTTGAAATTTGTAATTTCGGTTTTTATTAGATTTATAACTGAACTTAGCAAACTGGAATGATATAATCTATTCATGTATATTTTCTCGCATGATTGTGCCGGTCTAAAATGACATAAAGAAGCTCCGAAATATATGTTGTATTGGGTTGCATAACTACCAAGGATACGATTTTCTAAATATCCCCTCCGTTGAGAAATTCCTATTACGCTACTGATATCTGCAGTCTTTCTTTGCGACTTTTATGAGTAGTTAATAGAAATGCTTAAAAACGTGTTTCAATTGGCTATTAAGGCAAATCAGAACCAAACACAAGACGAGCGCGTGCATGAAGAACCGTCCCTCCTGATCATGATTTTCCTGAGGCGACTGGCTCGTGGTTTTAACATCATTGTCCCATCATGTAGTTCATAATACGGCTCATAGATGGCAATGCACAGGAACAAGAAAAGCAGACGAATGTCTCATTTCAGTATTGACAGAAATTGTCATGACGTCACACTTGGCTATACTTGTGGGGGTGAAAACATGATTTAATCGTGTGTGCCATAAAAAAAACACGGTACCTGACTTACCTAACCTCCACGTGCGCTTGGTCACTAATTTTATTAAATTTCCTAATTCGTATAGATATATAAAAGAGAAAAGGTTATTTCTCGTAAAGAAAAAAATATAAACAAAACTACACAACAGTCCTTCGCATTAGCTTTTCGACATTCTACCAATGCTTCAAATCGGCAACTGAAAGGGAGCATCTACTTGGCACTTTTTTATTTGTAATCATAAACAAGTAGCTAAGTATGAAGTCATGACAATTTCTGTCAATACTGAAATGGGACACTCCAAAAAGCAGTGCCTCATGCATAGTCCCTCTCTCCAGACATAACAGGAAAGATTGCCTCTCAATAATACTTTAGCTACATTGATTGCCTCTAGTGATAGGTCTACCAGTGAGATCTATTTTTTCAGGCTGGAGTATTCAATTTCTATTGCGCTACAAACCAAGCTAGTATGGTAACGCCCGCTGTCTTGTAATCAGTAGTCCCGGCTTTGATTCTCGGCAGGGACACAAGTGGTTTGGAGCCCTCGTTTCAGTTCAAACCGTAGTTTCTGTTCTTAGCAGGCGGCGACAGGGCACTTTTTAAAAGTTGTGTAGAGCGAACTTTACGCAATGAATGATATAGTAGCGCCAGGGCACTTTTCTCTGTAAAAAATACATCACTTAGGACGTTATATTCGTCCGATGGAAGGCAATGGCAAACAACCATTGGTTCACCCTTGCCCAGGGCTTCGGGAAAAGGAGAAATAAACCTTCTTTGCTGACTTATAGTTTAATCCAAAGTGGACCAAAGCTTATGGGCTGCCTTACTTGAAAGCGTGCGTTGCTTGCTATGCATGCGAATATTGTGAGTAGTCAATTACAACACGTGTTTTATTACAAACACGTGTTTCAATTGGCTATTCACCAAAATCGAAAGCAAATCAAGCAACACACGCTCGCAAGAAAAGCAACCCTTAATCTTTTTAACTCAGTTTTACACTTGTTGTTGCTTTGGTGCTAATTTTCTGATTTGTATCTTAATTCTGGCAAACAGTGTGTTATATTATTTACAGAAAGTGCTAGTGCACAGCCTAGTATGTACATAACTTAAGAATTTAAACATAAGTTTAGAAATGGGACTAACAGCGACTACAAGTGTAAAAGGATGTGTGAGAACTGGATGTTTAGTCCATTTTTTCCTATTAAACCGAAAATGAACAAATTAGACTTTTTTTTTTTATTTATTTTACTTTTGCATATACGTACCTCAAATACTAATAGATCGCTCCAGTATAGTTAAGTACAGTTCATTGAGTGGTATGATGCGTTCAATCTTAGACCATGTGTATGTGTATGCTCTCGGGTTCGATGTTAGGCCGTCTTTTCATGTAAATCTACTCGCTAGCCGCGTGATTTGCTTGCGATTTGACTGAGGAGCCAATTGAAATACTTGACATATTTCTATAGCACTAGCAAAACATGCGGCCAGCGCGTTCATGAAAGAGAGGCCTTAGAATTTGATTAGCACAAAAGCTTTGCGAATGAATATAGTTTTTTTTAAGGATAACTTCATCAAAGTTTTTTTTTTAGGAGGCACGTTATGTAATCCTATAAGGAGATGTTTCCACAGAACTGAAAATAAGAATACCGGTAATTAAAAACAATAACTACGCATAACAAAAGATGGTAGCTTCCGTGTTAGTGCCTACCAATATTTTGGTATAGAGGACTTCATATCTTCCGTTATTTCAAAACAAAATGGGTGTTTTCAGGCTATTGTATTATTCCCCATATAGAAGTGGTATATAATCGTATATCTCATAATAATATATTTACGGAAAAAACTGACTTCACAAACGTATTTCCCGTGAAATTCTAGCCCAGAATGACATATTACACGACACCTTTTCCATTTAAGAAAATCAATCGAAATTCAATATGGCAGACTTCAAGATGGTGGCCATGAAGAACAACAGGTAGTGTCTTCCATCCAGTACCCATTATTGTGTATTTGCCTTCCATTTATTTCAGTAATTTAAAAGTATAATGATATTTCCCCCCTTTGTCATCACTTTCCACAGACAGAATTTGACTCATATGATCGATATTCCTTAAAGTAATTGTGCTCCAGTGGCCAAAATTTCCATACACACAAATTTGGCATTCTAATCACGAGGAAAAAAAAAATATTTTCTGCCCCATCACTATGTTTGATTGTTAGATTATACCTACTTGAACACTTAGTTCCCTTGATTCTTGGTTTTTTACACTATAGTCCCCCGTCCCTCCTCAATCGTTCCAATGTTTAAAAAGGGAGTCTAGTTACTACGCCTTTGCTAGGCCACCTGTGCCTCGTTTCGAAAATTTTAGCTACGAACCTGATACTGATATACTTTCTAAACAATGTTACACTTTCCAATTTAATTTACTATATAGTCTATAAATCGTACCTGTTATTAATTTATATTGATTCACCACATTATTAAGTTTTACTCCTGGATTATATCGGCTGGTCCTAGCGGTACACAGAAGGAATTCTGTTTGCGAAGTAAAAACGGATTATTTTGAGGTTGATTATATCTTAACCTGAACTGGAACCGAGCAGCCGTGGCTCAGAGGTAGAGCGTTGGATTAGCGTTCGGGAGATCCTGAGATCGATCCGAGCGGCTGAGGGTTTTTCCTCAGTCGTACCAGTGAAACGCCAGGATGGTATCTACAAAATAAGCCCTGGCCGTCTACTCTCCAATATCCTCTGCCTCACCTTATTCCGGTCTGATCCTAAGATGCCAAAAGGACTTAAAATTAATTCAATTCAAGAATGAAATGAATGTAATACTTTTTATAGTACTGTAAAAAGTGTTGCATTCAATTAACTCTTGTGTTGCTGATATATAATAAATATTAAAATAACCCTTTTACACTGATACTCGAATTTCCCCGGTGTACTACACGTTGTCCGTGTTAGACTGACTAAGCC
>JAGDQP010041590.1:0-16842 GCA_022664845.1 Lepisma saccharinum | reverse complement strand
CTCCTTTATTTGACTAGCCCAAAGGCTGAAAGTGGCTAGCCCATCCAACCCAAATTGAGTTCTTACAGGCCCAAAGAAAATCTTGGCTGGCCCATGTTCCAGTGGCGTATCGTTAAAATGGCGTTTCCTCGTTTTCGACACTTTGGACACCCCTATCTCCTTTATTTGACTAGCCCAAAAGCTGAAAGTTGCTAGCCCAACCAGCCTAAATTGAGTTCTAACTGGCCCAATGAAAATCTCGGCTGGCCCAAACATTTAGGGGGCTAGCGTGAAGTTAGCCCCCCAAACTTTGGACACCTATATCTCCTTTATTTGACTAGCCCAAAGGCTGAAAGTGGCTAGCCCATCCAACCCAAATTGAGTTCTAACAGGCCCAAAGAAAATCTCGGCTGGCCCATGTTCCAGTGGCGTATCGTTAAAATGGCGTTTCTACGTTTTCGACACTTTGGACACCTATATCTCCTTTATTTGACTAGCCCAAAGGCTGAAAGTGGCTAGCCCATCTAACCCAAATTGAGTTCTAACAGGCCCAAAAAAAATCTTGGCTGGCCCATGTTCCAGTGGCGTATCGTTAAAATGGCGTTTCCACGTTTTCGACACTTTGGACACCCCTATCTCCTTTATTTGACTAGCCCAAAAGCTGAAAGTTGCTAGCCCAACCAGCGCAAATTGAGTTCTAACTGGCCCATAGAAAATCTCGGCTGGCCCAAACATTTGGGGGGCTAGCGTGAAGTTAGCCCCCCATACTTTGGACACCTCTATCTCCTTTATTTGACTAGCCCAAAAGCTGAAATTGGCTAGCCCAACCAGCCCAAATTGAGTTCTAACTGGCCCAAAAAAAATCTCGGCTGGGCCAAACATTTGGGGGGCAAACTTCACACACGCTAATAATCTGTGTTTTTGAGGACTTTTTATCGCCAAAGAGGAACAAATTGACAAGTTCAAGTGACAAGCAAAATGATGATCTTTCCTTGCAGACCACTGGCTCGTGTGTCGAAGGTGACGTCACGAGAAAAGAGAAAGCTGCGCGCGGACTTACCTTGTCTTCCTTCTACCATGTGCTAGGGTAAACCAGGTAAGGGAACATGGGTCGACCAATGCCGTAATGCTTTTCTTTAATTAAGCCGAGAGCCGTTAACAGATCTCTGTTTCTCTCCTTATTTATTTAATGTTTTATTGAATTAAGTAATATTGTACTTTATTCACTTCCAACATGAATTTCGTTCACTACTCATGCGATAAGTTTAGTGCAATGAGCTCACTGTATTTACTTTATTCGTTCGGCATCGGTTGCACCCTGTTTCGTCGTCTTTCATTCCGTACAGTTTATTTAAATTTAAATTTCAACCAGTTTCAAAACTGTGTGATCGCTAAACCCATAAAATATCCAAACTTGTATTACGAAGTTTCAAATATTTATTTCGAAACACCGATAAAATGTCAGAAATCTTGATTTGTCATATTATGAAGTAATATTGAAAAGTGCGTATAGTGGAATTGACCCATATTTTACAATGACAGTGATACAGTTGGAAAGGTCAGAAGTTTCGAATATTTGTTAATACTATCGATATCTTCTATGTATAACACAGTGTATTTTCGTATTATTTTTACATACAAGTAATTTTGGACTTGAAGTTTTAAACGAAACGATTTTGTCAAAGCATAAATTTCAACTACAGTATTTGAATGAATTTCCATGGACTGAATAGTGTTTCTTAAGCATACATTTTTCCAAACCGAATTTATGAACTGTCGGGTTTCTCTACTCAAGAGATGTTAATTTCAACTGAAATACAAATGATATTTTTTTTTCGTTCAAATGAACTTCGAAACATATGAAAATATGAATTTTAGAGTAATTTGTGTTCAATAGCTTGATCTTTTTCTCTCGATTTGTTGAAATAAACAATGGATAAAAGGGGTTTAAACATTTTATTGAAATCGCATGTAGTGGTAGCTAATATTTAGGTTAATTTGAACCATGATGCAATGCAGATATATTTTGAACTTGCGTATTACTGAACTTAGTATACACTATTGCGTATAGTACAAGTGTTTTAGTGAATTTAATTTAATTCGTATTAAGGTGAGTGCACGCACATTAAACTTTTAGTGTTGTTTTTATTTAATGAGTTTCACGATAATATTGAGTTCAAAATTTGCTACAGTAACCTTGTACACTAGCGGACAATGTCTTCTGGCGGATATGTAGTATGTTAGAACTTTTACTTCTCTTATTCTTTCCACTAGAATACGGCGAATGTCACTAGTGCAGTTTTCAACTCTAGGTCCGACTGTAGTGCGTGGTCCATTACTGGTGCGTGAGAGCGTTTACTATTCACTCGTTGTTCTGAGAGATTCAGACTGTTTTAATTTTGCCACCTATTTTCTTATTTGAGTTTTAAAGTTAACTTCGGCGACTTGCGTAAGTTTATGGATAAACTTTGGTTTATCGCCTCCAGTCTGAAGTCTGTGTGTATGGAAGATTGGGCTACTGCGGCATTTTCCATGCGGTGATGTGGGTTGTTCTGTGCGCTCTCTTCTCTTGTGAGGTGGGAATTTTTTCCTTCTCTATCTCCCCACCTTTTTTTCATCGCTTATGCTCATGTCTATATCTGTGCTATATTTCGGATTTTTATTATCCTTTGGTAATCGTGTGCTACCTCTTCGGGATTTTTCGGTACTGGTGTGTCCTGGTGATAAGAGATGATGCTCATTTTGATTCAATAGTTTGATGCTTTATCTTTTCTCGTACGTCATGTGGCCGTGGGACATGACGTTGGCTGGTGAAGTCGTGACTTAGCTCTTGGTCTAGCTGGCCGGCTTCCAGTCTGAGTGGCATTGTTGACTTTTCGCGAGCGTTACCCACTTGTCCACTGGAAAGTGAAGTTCACTTTCTTTCTTTCTTACCCTTCTTTAGGGGAAAGACACACATTGGGGCACCTTCTTGTTGTGAAGATTGGCGAGGCTTCACTGGGGAGCGTCCGGAGTGTTCTGATGTTCAGCACTTAGGCTGTTGTTGCCCGGCGCTTATCCCGTTTTTAACCTTTTGTGTTCTCTGGCGACACGGTTCAGTTTGTTTTGATTTTGGTTGTTTTTTAGTGTACCCGTGGTCTAGTGGTTTGGTGTCTTTCACATGGTGCCTTCCACTAAATCGTAAAACTCAGAAATATAATGTAATATACACATTTTACTGTTAAAAGTTAGTGATGGCAAAAGTTAAGTATGGAAGGCTTTTTATATTTAGACATGAAGAAGTTTTACTGAATTTTATAATAGGTTCACTAGCACGTCTTTGCGCTGTTCGTTGAAATTTTGTGAATCTTGACACCAGAGGTAACAGACCCACATTACACTTTCAATGTAACAGATATATTGGCATTATTTACGCTAAACTCCTTATAAACAAAAAATGATATTTTCCTTCCAATTGATTGCATTCTAGCTAATACTTGATAAGCTAAATAAGTTGTACAAAGCATTTCAGAAATGGTACTTGTTCATTCGGTTAGGCTCGTATCATGGTGTGTTTCGGTGAAGCAATACTTACCCTACATTTTCAGCAGTTGTATCTACTATAATACCAATAATGCGAGCAGGAATTTTAGTGAACAGCTTCAGTTTGACACTTTCATTCCCATGTCATTCTTGCAAAAAATAATATTTTATGAGATATGATTTCTAGTTCTATAAATGAAAGAGTAGCATGCCGCGGAAACTGTCTTTATAATTGCATTGACGATCATAAATTAAATAAGTCGATAAATGGAAATCTCATCTCGTCAAAATAATGATTACTCTCTTCAGAGTAATAACTACAATAGAAGTAGAGCTCATGGATTTCAGGTAGATGAATTATACAAGGGTCGTTGTTAGTGGTGCTGCGAGTGATATAATAGTGAAAAATACACTGAAGATAGTAAATTCTATCTAACTTGAAATTCGATCCAACTTTGCAATATTTCAGTTATTCCAGAAAGAGGCAATAAAGACATTGAAAGAAAAAATGATTCGTATCTACAGAGAGACAATGATTTCTAACCCAGTTTATTGTACTCAGAGCTGGAATTGTCGCATGACGTGAAAAAATGTTTCTAGAGTGTAAGGTTGCTAATGAAAATTTACTGTGGAACGCCAATTATTATATTATAAGCAGAAGGAGATGCTTTGCTGATTTCTGCAGTATGTTCACTATAAATTCTTTGCAGTTTTCTTTTGAATATCTATATTGATTGAACAGAATCCGAGGCATATCACACTTTCCTTTAAACATAATGTATTGATATTTTTATTCCCAGACAATTTTTCTCATATCCTTAAATGCAGAAAATCTAATGGACTGAATGCTAGGTAATACTTTGTGTGTTTAGTATCAAATAAAATCATTCACGTGTTTTATTTCTTTATTCGGTTTATTTCGTGTCATTGTGTGTTTTGCCTTGTGTTTATTCTATATTATCAGCAAATGAATAGGTTTCAACTTTAACAATAGCAGAGGAACTATGAACTGGGTCAGAAATCCATTCATCTACCTGAAATCCATGAGCTCTACTTCTATTGTAATTATTATTATTACTATGACGAGAGTAATCATTATTTCGACGGAATCAGATTTCCTTTAAAGACAACATTTCTCAGAGCGGTTGTGACCATGAAAATTAAACAACCACAACCTTATTTAATTTGTGATTGTCAATATTATTATGAAGACAGTTTCCGCGGCATGCCACTCTCTCATTTATAGAACTAGAAATCATATCTCATATAATATTATGTTTACAAGAATGACACGAGAATGAAAGTGTCAAACTGAAGCTGTAGGTATTAAGTAGATGCAACTGCTGACAATGTAGGGTAAGTACAGTTTCACCGAAACACACCACGATACGAGCCTAACCGAATGAACAAGTACCGTATATAACAAATATAACTTATTAATATCATCAACTATTAGCTAGAATTCAATCAATTGGAAGAAAAAGAAAAAGAAAATACTACGAGCAAGTATTGAAAACAATTAGAAATGCAATTCGAAAAAAAAATCCTCCACAAAAAACAAGGAAGACGGTTACAGCATCACGACAATACACCCAACTTGTGCAGATGCTCCTCTCAATAATTAGAATTGCAGCACTCCACCAGCCGCTTTAGTCACCGCATTTGGCGTGCGTTGCCTCAAAGGAACCCGTTTTGCCACCGTAAAAGAGATCAAAGCCAACACGACGGCTGAACTTCGAAACATAGAAAAAGTTGACTTTCCTCGGTGTTTCCAGCCAAAACAGGATCAGTGGTGCAAGTTTGTATGTTCCAAAGATGCCTACTATGAAGGCGATTAAGTAAACGGGTACTTATATTGTGGTAATACGGAGTTATAACAAAATTCCAGGAACTTTTTGACTGTCCCTCGTATTGTTTTCATTCAAAATTTTATTGTTGCTATTTACATGCCATTCACTGCAGCGATGTAACTTGGCTATGCCGAAGACATGCCTTTGAGAGGATCGTGAGTATACAAATTATGAGGGCATATATTTAAAAACTAGAATGTCTCAATGAATGTTATGATGATAGTTTGCCATGTCATGCTTCTCTTTCATTTGTAAAAATTGAAATTTTGTCTCGTATGATATCATGTTAAGAGGATAAAATTGTAATCAGTTGTCAAACAGAAGTTGTTTCTTTGTAATATCCTGCTTGTATTGTTACTGTTTAAGTATATTCAGCTGTTCCAATTGTAGAATAAGTAAAATTACATAAACAGAAACTACAACACACGCTATAGAATTAATCACCAGTTCAAATGAAATGTACACAGGATATTAAAATATTTACATATATCGACAGATGAAACAATTGATTCATGACGGTGATTCCTTATATTCAGTTCTCCAACAGTCCTATGACCTGACACAATACTCAATGAGTACGATGACGAAAGTTAACTGTGAATGGACCATCTATATCTTGGTTGCAAGATGTATGACTGATTTATATATTGTGTTCACTTTGATGTTTTCAGAGTGTTCTTTACAATTTTACATACTTACTCCACAGAGTATTTATTCATTCAGAACACCCTTTCAATCCAACAGAGTATTGATACTTTTATTCCGTCAATGTACGGTGAACAGAAAATGTCTGTTTGCTTCGAATTGGCTCAATTGTAGGTTATGTATCATGGTTTCATGTATTATAAATGATATATCATATGTTTTACATATTCATCAGGCTTGCTTCGTGTCACTATGTGTTTCCGTACAGTTGTGTTTATTCTATATATTGAGCTGTTGTATTAAGTTGAACACTAACAAAGTGAGCAGTTTTAGGAAACAACTTCAGATTAAACACATTGTTTACCACTCATACCATTCTAATTAAATATATTATAGGAGATATACATTCTAGTTATACATTCTAGATATACATTCTAGATATACAAACAAGTGAATCTTGACGGTAATCCAGTTCTGCAATAGTCCTATGACCTGATATAATACTCCTTGAACACGATGACGATAGTTGACTGGAAGATCTTCTATATGTTGATTGGAATATGTATAACTGTTTATACAATGGGTTCACTGGGATGATTTCAGAGTGTTCTTTACAATTTTACAAACTCACTCCATAGAGTATAGATTGAGATTTCAATCCAACAGAGTATTGATATTTTTATTCCTACAGTGTATAGTGATATCGTTAACAGAAAATATCTCTTTCCTTCGAATTGGCTCAATTGTTGGTAATGTATCATGATTTAATGTATTATAAATGACATATCATATGTTCTATATATTCATCTGGCTTGCTTCGTATCACGGTGTGTTTCGGTACTGTTGTGTTTATTCTACATTTTGAGTAGTTATATCACGTTGAAAACTAACAAAGTGAGCAGTTTTAGGAAACAACTTCAGATTGAAACACTTTATTTACCACTCATACCATTATAATTAAATCTATTATATGAAATATAAATTCTAGCTATATAAAAAAGGGGTTTCGTGCGTGAAGATTGTTTTAATAAATTAATTGACTGTTTTCCAACAAATTACTTTGTTGTTTCAATATTTGCATTATCACGATCCACTCTGAGCTATATTGTCACTTATATTATACTATTTATTTGTTGTACCTTAATTAAACATAGCATGCACTTGTTTTCCGAAAACACACATATAATTTTGTTGAAGAAGGTACTTAGGTATTTTAATGCAAGGACGTACATACAGCTTTATACTGTATGTTCGTACAGCTTTGTATTAAATTAAAAACGAATTAAAATTATGTTTTCTAAAGAATAGTTACACAGATACATAATCCAATAATTGTCGTAGAATAATTTTCATGTGATAAAACCGTATTCCAAACTAATCGCTCTTTAAATATCTTCAGTAATATAAATCAGTCATTCGGACAGGCTCAGGATTTTTCAAAAACTTCATCAATTGCTTGTGTTAAAACGCATTCATTTACCATCATTGTCAGATGAACATACCAACAGATATACACACAGACTTTTACCAATAGAAAAAAATCAATTAATGATTTCTCTAAGTTTATAACAATAATCTTACTCACTCACACACTCCGCTCAATCAATGAAAATAAAATCATTATTTGTGTTGTATCAACTGGGAATTGAATTTTATTTATGGCCTTTAGGCATCTAAGGTTCAGGCCGGAATAGGGGAAGAGAAATGAATCGGGAAGTTGTCGTCTAGAGCCTATGTTGAAGGTGCAAGTCCGGCATTTGCCTAGTATGACTGAGGAAAAATCTCAGCGAGGATGGCAGGCCACTGTGATCGAACCTACGGCCCCCGAATGCTACGCCAACGCTCTACAACTGAGCTACGGCAGCTCGCTGTGTGTCAACTGGGTATATATATATATATAATAAATCACAGCCATATTCAATCCACTAGTGGATGAGGCCTCTTCCCGAAGGGAGGAGTTGGTCTACTGCTCCCACGCTGACCAGACGGGTTGGGAGAGGATATATATATATATATTTAATATTAGTAGACAGTGTGGTGAGTCAAATGTCAGCACCCCATCCTTTCTTTACACATGATGGTACAATAAGAAATCAGCCTCGGAGCCCCTCAATGCTCGAACGACAGAATGCAGATGGCAATAGCAGCGGTCAGTCCTGCAGGAAGTCAGAGCGGTAAAATGCCCGGGTTTGCATGGTAGATTGCCGGGACACCGACACGGCAACT
Organism: Lepisma saccharinum; assembly: GCA_022664845.1. Classification (NCBI taxonomy): domain Eukaryota; kingdom Metazoa; phylum Arthropoda; class Insecta; order Zygentoma; family Lepismatidae; genus Lepisma; species Lepisma saccharinum. The sequence goes on along the minus strand of JAGDQP010041590.1, from coordinate 8,620 downwards.
CGAATGGATATATAGGTGGCGACTCTCAACTGTCAGTCACTTGCAGTAGGGAACGAGTTAGAAGAATTACAGAATGAAATAACAAGGATTAAGTGGAACATAATAGGACTATCAGAAGTGAGGAGGAAGAATGAAGAACAGTTGGAACTACCGTTGGGGCACACGATCTACTTCAAAGGAACAGAAAATGGAAAACCGACAGGCGTTGGCTTTATAATTAATAAAGACCTGAAGTCACGGATCACAGAAATTGAAGGAATTTCAGATAGAATCGCACGGGTATGGAACTAAAGATAAACAACAGATGCAGTATGGAAATTATACAAGTGTATGTTCCAACAACCGCACACCCGGAGGAAGTAGTCGAAGACCTATACGAGATGATACAAAAGATTTTGAATAGTAATAAATCGCATTACAAAATTGCAATGAAAGACTTCGGTGCGAAAGTAGGAACCAAGAAGAGCAGTGACACGAAAGTTGGAAACTTTTGATTTGGCAAAAGAAACAGGAGAGGAGAGAAGTTAGTGAAATTCTCAGAAGCCAACAGACTGTTCATTTCCAATACTTTTTCAAGAAACCGCCCCAGCGGAATTGGACATGAAAAAGCCCAAATGGGACCAAAAAGGAAATAGACTACGTTCTATCAAATAACAAGGAAATTCTGCAAGACGTGTCTGTTCTGAACAGTTTCAGAGTCTCAAGTGATCATAAGATGGTCAGATGTAAGCTGAAACTAAGTACTAGACTTGAGATAAAGAAGCTTGTCAGAGGAAAACGAAAATGGAGGAATTTAGTAATGAGAGTTCGAAAATATGCCTTAAAATGAATTTAAGTAAAACAAATGTCATATACAATCAACATGTTCCAAAGAGGAAAATTAGCGGAGAGACAATAGGCATAGTTGATGAGTATGTTTACCTAGGCCAGCTTAAAACATCGAATGGCAAGTCGACTGATGAAATAAGTAGAAGATATAAAATGGCATGGAGTTCGTTTGGAAGACTACACTTTATTTTCAAAAGCAAACTACCAATGTGTCTGAAGCGTAAACTTTATAATCAATGCGTCTTACCTGTAATGATGTATGGCTGTGAAACTTCGACACTGAATGCGCAAACGACTCAAAGCTTGAGAATCACACAAAGAGCACTGGATATATGCATGCTAGTAATAACCAGGAGGGGCAGGAAGACAAGTGAATGGATTTCCGAACAAACAAAGGTAGAGGATGTAATCAAAACTGCGAAGAAGATGAAGTGAAAATGGGCTTGTCACATAGCTAGACGAACAGGTGGAAGGTGGACGAGTAATGTACTACATTGGATTCCTAGAGAAAAGAAAAGACCGAAACGACGCCCAAATGCAAGATGGGTAGATGAAATCAAGCGTTTTTCAGGAGCTACATGGTTGGGGATAGCAGCAGACCGAGATATGTGGAAATAAAAGGGGGAGGCCTTCATCCAGCTGTGGATAGGAAACGGCTGGATATGATTATATATACATGTATATATCAGGGTGTATCAAAATTCTCGAGCACTTTAGAAAATATTGTAGCCAAACGAGTAGCTTTACAAAGTGACAAAATACATCGTTTTAAAGAGTAAAGATGTACTTTTTTCAATAGCACTCACTTTACAAACACTCTATGTAGGAACCATGTGTGACCTGACAAATGTCGACGCGATAATCGAAGTCTTGCCACGCACGGTCCAACATGACTTCCGAGACTATGGCTATTACTTATTCTCCTTTTGAGTTCCACAACATCACGTGGAAGGTCCACAAGGTCCTTTACATAACCCCATAAAAATCATCCCAAATTTTCGTTGGACATCCGTTGCACTCTTTGTTTTGTCAAATTATAAACACAGAAAGCCTTTTAGTTCCACAAAGCGCCATCTTAATTATGACACCAACTAGAGACGATATATGGAACTACACGTAACACCTGCAATGAGAAAAACTTGCATCTTTACTCTTTGAAATAATGTACTTTGTTACTATGTAAAGCTGCTAGTTTCTTTACAATATTTTTTTTAAGTGTTCCCGAATTTTGATACACCCTGATATACATAACAATTAACTGAAAGGTAATTAACAATAGAAAACAATATCATACATATGGAGTTACGAACTACATAAAAATATTCGAAGGGAAGGAATAGTAATAAGTGCAGTTTTACTTTGTGTGAATGCAGATGAACCCAGTGCACCCTGGCTTGCTCAAAATGAAATTTCAGGTTGATTAATTTACACAAAATTCTCTCTTTACGGTGTTTAAACCAATTTGTCAGTTTTGTAGATGCACAAACTTCGCCGCTCACTTCTACAGATTAAGTCATATAGAGATATTTGATTGAACCCCCCTGGAAATGTAGCTTTACCCATAGCGCACCTTCCAGAGAAAATATGGCTGAATGCTCCTATTGCTGGTAGCGACACCGACATACATTAATTTACGGGTTGACAAAGATGTGTGTGTTTGTGTGTGTGTGTGTGTGTGTGTGTAAACTAAGTAGCACAGTATACATGTAATACTAAGCTCAATATACTAAGCTATTTTAATCACCCTTGTGTACACGTTAATGGTCTTCTTTTCTTTTTAGTATTAGTGGTAATTGTTTGTTTATAATTAGCTCAGTAGAATCTCGTTTGCATCCACAAATAAAAACAAATACTGAAGTATACATATGGAAGAGGGTAAAAGCATACGTATCATTTTATTTAATTAATTTCTGCCTAATATATGTATCTTTTTACCACCCGTTATTTTAATTACTCTTTCTAGTTGTTCAACATCACAATTCTTTTTGCAGCATTTCCCCTCAACTAACTAATTAATGTGTATGCAGCATTGTTTTTTCTTCCTTTTTTTTACTTTAATACTAATAGTTGTATTCCATAACATACACTTTTACAATTTCATGACAAATAGCATGCTTTACAATATTCTTCAATTTGGGATATCCAATGAAGGATGATATTTTTTTTGTTGCACTTGCAAAACTAAAAAAAAATAGTGATTTATATTTATGTACTTTGTACTGTTTTGTTTTGAGCACAATATAATGTAGACGCATGTGGATTTTAACCAACTTCATGAACATGTGCAGAGTGTGTTATTTTACATTCATGACTCACCCACTCTTTTACTCGAGCCACGTGGACAGCCTAAGTATTTTATAGCATAATATTGTAATTCCAAAGATTGTCGTCATTCTTCACTCACGTTAGAGCATTACAAGAGAAATCAATTCACATGTCCAGTTTAGTTTTAGCAACATAATGATATGTAGTAATTCCACTGAATATCCGTTTCTGGAAAATAAACTGCTCTAGGCAGAAGAATACAAACAATATAAATATTAGCCATCACAAAATATTCCTAGTAAATAAGTTCCAGAAGTTATTGATGCTGCATTGTAAATATCGGGAAAAGAAAATGTAATATTCACTAACGTAGGGAATCTGAGGCATAGATTTTTAAAGACTATAAATAAATTCAAACTAACATAGAGAGCAAGCATATTAACAATAGTAAATGCAATATTTGCTGCTATTACCTCAATCAGTGGAAGCTGAACATAATCTCCTACGAAATAATAAAATATTCCAGAGGTGACCAAACTTTTTAACGTAAGAGCCACATCAAATAAATCTTAGTTCAAGTATTTGATAGCTGCGTATCATAAACAAGATATTGGGGTAGTAATGAGGAAGTGCCGTACTTGAGTTACTTATCTTTAAAGATAAAAACAAAATAATCCTCCCACCGTAGCGTGAAAACTTTATTTTTCTCTTCATACTTTTCCTTTTAGAATTTCGAGACTAATCTCTTTTTCATAAAATACATTAAAAATTAAAATGAATAGGTCCAACAGCTCTAACACGCACAATGGAATCAAACACCCAGTATCACATAAAAACTGCGCTAATTTCAAAACAATACACTCTATAATCATGTGATTGCAGCCATACCCTCTGAAATTAAAATTAGGGTAAACGTTCCAGTTATTGGCACCTTTAGAGCACTTTCATTTGGAAACTTGAAATGCTAATCCATTCTAGCTTTATGTGTATTTTTTAACTTTAAACTCGAGGAACTTCCCTGAAACGAATTTTATAGTGAAACGATAAAAATACAGCACATGTATTTAAGATAACTTTTTCCCGTTGAAAACTGCAGTAACCAATAGTTGTTACACTCTAACCAGTAGTTGTCCTCCTTCATGTCCAGTTATTGACACTTAAGTTCACCATACGTTTTTCAGACCTGAAGACTTAAACTAATAATGGTATTTTTATGTCTTAAAGGTAAGAATGGTTATGTTAGAAATCTGAAAATTCTATTCTTTTTTTTAAAAAAGTAACTAATTGTTTGCCCCTATGTCAAATAAATGGTCACTGTAGAAAAATGCTAATGCCAACCATCCCCTAGTAGATATAACTGGATTAAATAATTTCTATAAGGGTGTAGATTTCTATAATTCCCTAAACATCCTTCTAGTTGTTTAAGAAGGAAATCCTACAATAAATGCATTATAGTAATAAATAACTAGAGGAAAATTAAAGTATAGTCCTTAGTTTATCTGCTTAGATTTGATAGGTTGTAGGTTAACGAAGTATTCTTGAAATTATCACTTTAACCATGATCAATAACAAAATGATGTGTTTCGTGTGCAGAAGTCATCAAAGAAACAATAACGCACATGTCGAGAACACTATCAGTTTTGCCAAATTATTTTCTACCTCATTAAAAAAAGTATTGGGACACCGAAAGAATTGGATAGTGCCAATAACAGGGAAGGTTACCCAATCTGCACTAGACTGTAGGATTGTTGATTGTCCTGAACAATTTCTCTGTGATGTATGCACTGGTGGCTTTTCAAATTGAAATAGGAAAACAATGTAATTTAAACCTGAACACAAAATTTTCTGAAGCCACTATTTCAAAATTGTATCAAATGTATTTTGACAAGAAAAAATGTCATAAAATTTCACTGTGTACAGCAAGAGTATTGTCCTTGTTTGCAAGTAACTATTAATGCAAGGGTCAGTCACATATAAACGGAATTTTGTTAAAGCTAGTTTATTATTTTTATTCGAAAGCGCTCTTATATGATTTTCTACTTAGTTTCTATTTACAGCTTCACACTTTTCCCAACGGGTGCGCAGTTTTCTTATTACCTTTTTGTAAAAAGTATCGCGGAGTGTGCGAAGCCTCCCTTTAGCGGTCCAAATCAATGATAGTCAGAAATCGGTGCTGTAAGAAGGATGTTCAACAGTAGCCTTGTAAAATTGATGCGATTTGTTTGAGGTACAGCGGCAGTTTAGGGTGTGGCGTTGTCATAAAAAAAGCAACAGATCGGATATCACGCCTTTAGGACCCATAAGTTGTTTTCTTAACCATGTACAACAGTCGACAGTGGTATGTAGGTTCTTGGACCATGAAAAAAAGTCGATATACGCAATTTCTCTCTTTTTTTTTTTTTCTCGCCGATAATCCTTTCCTTTTCTGCTCTTACTTAAGCGATTTTATTTCTTTTACTTCTATACCATACTCAACCTCTTCATTTCAGGGATGTAGAAGTTCACCCACGTCAGAATGCTGGTAAGAATGTGTTTTCAATATGCAGTTTCATCTGCTCCATACCTTCTGTCTTTGACAAACTGCAGCTTCCTCGGTCTTCTATTGAACACCCAAAACGCAAGGAATCAATCGTGGAGAAATGTTTCGAAACAGTAACTCACTTTTTAATAATGTTACTGATGAGGTTTATCTCTGTTTTCGCACTAAGTTATCCATTGTTATTCATTGGTCAACTTCTGGGATGACCTAAACTCTATATGTTTTCGGGTGTCATGCTAGTTGTTGATCGACTTTGATTCGTCAAATTTTGAACTTCGTTGCGAGCAACGGAGAACAATATGGTAATGATCTGTTTGGTACTTCGTAATGTTAGCGAAAGGATCGTATATGACGTAGTAGCACAGTCTTTTTATATACGATTAAATCTGGTAGAGTCCGTTTGACCAAGGATCGTTTATTATAGTGGTTAATGTATAAAATAATAGAGCAAGACACTTATTGACGTTTTCACCGACACCCTGTTTATTACAAAAAGTTAGAATATTATATGGCATACAAATACTTTACCGTTATTAAGAAGAGTGTCCCGAACGCGGGCTCTGTAATGATTTGACTTGTGGTTCACCTCTTTTGTAGTGATAACTTCGACTTTGGTCTTTCGGAAAGGAAAGTGTCTAGAGCACGGATACTAACTTCAGTCCAAGTTAGCAAGGTATGGGTAAACCGACTCCAGTACACGCCGGGGGTTAAAAAGAGTCCTGACTCCAGTCCAAGTCACGTAGGAAGAGGTGGCCACTTTTCGAAGCGAAGAAGAGATACTTCTAAGGCTCTTGACTGGCCTTTAATATCCCTTTTTGGTGGGTGTATTTTCACTGTTTCCAAGCTTCATTGTAGTCATGTTAACATACTGACCTAATGATCCACTTCTCATTACAATATGGATGCCATGTATTTTTATAAAGTCTCATAACCAAACTGTGCTTGTAATCCTTGCAAATTTTCACTTACAGTATTAGTTAAACTTTTTCGTTGGACAAAAATTGTAATAATAATATGCGGAGGAAAGATACTTCGTACAAGAGCTGGAATGGGTCAGTCAGATGGAGTTTTGACTGGGTCTCTGAGTTTATTCTTGGGACCTAGCCTGATTATGTGAACCGTTGGGGGAAGGGGAAGTAGAAATTTTAATTCATTTCTATTCTGAATATGTTACATTTGAAAAGTGTTTCACAGGTGACCGAAACCGATGGTGTTACTACCCAGAATATAAAAAATACGACGCCGATACGTTCCTAACCACAGTAATAAAAATGTACCATATTCTCAGAAAGAACAAAAACATACTCAGAGGTATACAAATACCCCCTTAGTAGAGACACTAATTGCACGTAGAGATATTAAGCCATCAAATTTTACCAACTAATATAGATCTCACACAAAGTACATTTCAGTGTACCTGCTTTTAATGCCGACCATCTTGGACTACGACACCATCTTGATTTTTTGCAGAACTCGTTTACTCGAGAGCACTTCGGCCGATTTCCATGAACTTTTTTATTTTGAAGATAAATTGACGTAGCTTACTAACCACTTAAGTATCTGTTATTCATAATGACCACTAATATTTCAATTACGATCATTTTTTCGTGATTTAAATGGCTTTTATAAGAAAACTGTAAATGATATACAAAATACACCTTTATTCGTCCTTTTAAAGCAGTTAAACATTTAATCACTTTTAATTTGTAGAAAGAAATGTCATAGAAGGGGATTCGGCTAAAAATGCCCGATATATTTACGTTTCAGGGATTTTTGCTGTTTGTGATTATTATTTAAAGATTGGGTAAACAAATTTATTCACAATCATTTTTGCACTACACTGAATAATATTTCTAAGTTATCAGCTTCTCCCGTAAGTAATGTCGTATTTTGGACAGTGAGGGAAAGAAAGATAACTTATCTAGAACACTACCGTTAGTCAGGAAAATAGTCCCCATCAGACTCCACAAAACTCTGCCACCTGTCAACCAGTTGTTGAATTCCCCGCTGAAAAAGTCACCAGTTGTGGAGACAAAGAACTGCGTCACCGTTGTTTGCACGTAATCCTTATTTTGCAGTGTTTTCCAGGAAAGGTGGTTTTGCAGGCTGCGAAAAGGAGAGTAGTCTGTTGGTGCAAGATCTGATGAAAACGCCGGGTGGTGAAGTTGCTCCAAACTACATGTGTCAATCTTAGCATAGTTCCTTCTTGCCGTATGGGAGCGCGCTATCACCGTGGAGAGCACACCATTGCAATTAACCAGAGCAGGACGTTTCTCCAACAATCCAGCCCGTAGGCGCTCAGGCTGCTGACAGTAGATATCGGTGTAATTGTCTGGTTACGTGGCAAGAGCTTAAAATGGATTATCCCACGTAAGTAGTGTTACCGTGCTCTGCTACTCCATGATTTAATTACACATTAATTAGCCACCTGGTTATTGCATGAGACTCTGACTGTTAACCCACAAATCTACTCCATGGATTGACAGGGTAATTAGAAAATAAAATTCAATTCAACCCTTGACCTTTATTTCTCACCCCTTTCCCTGGCCAGGAGCACAAGAACTTATTGCTGCAGAAGTCTTGTTCCATCTTGTCGGAAGAAGAACAACAACATTTTAATTTGTATCTCAAACCATACGAGACGGTTGAGTCCCTAAGGCTTGAAAGTTAATTCAAGAAAAAAGAATGGGTAGAGAAGAATATTTTGAAAACGAAATTAAAATTGTCGATAATTGATATGAATGCAAGAAACTTCAAGTACCTTTGAATATGACACACAAATAAATATATTTAGTAATTACATTAGTTTGATTAACAATTAACTAACTGACATGAATTTAACTATTTTGCTGACTTGTGTTGAAAGAAAGAATGGCATTGCGGCAGATCCAATGTTTACAGTTTAACTTGCTCCAACTGTCAGATTTTGTTACCTTGCGGTAGATCCAATGTTTAAAGTTTAAGTTGCTGCAACTGTTAGATTTTGTT
>JAGDQP010041589.1:2087-16842 GCA_022664845.1 Lepisma saccharinum | reverse complement strand
CGTCCTTGAAAGTGCACAACTCAACCTGTGCAATGGATGCAAAGAGGCAGGGGTGGTAAGGCGGGACCCCCAATAAAAAAAAAAATTCCAAACACTAGAGACTGGGACAGGGACGTTAGAAGAAAATATTTTATCAGCTAAGGCTGTTATTTTTATGTCATCATCATCATCATATTCAGCCGTTTTCTATCCACTGCTGGGCGAAGGTCTCCCCCTTTTCTTTCCACATATATCAGTCTACTGCTATCCTCATCCATGTGGCTCCTGAAAAACGCTTCATTTCATTTACCCATCTTGCATTTGGACGTTGTCTCGGTCGTTTCTTTTCTCTAGAACCCCACTGTAATACATTTGTCGTCCACCTTCCATCTGTCCGTCTAGCTATGTGACCGGCCCATCTCCACTTCCTCTTCTTCACAGTCTTGATGACATCCTCTACCTTTGTTTGTGCGCGATTCCATTCATTTGTCTTCTTGTCCCTCCTGGTTATTCCTATCATTATTCTCTCCATTGCTATTTGTGTGACTCAATCTTTGAGTCGTTTGCGCATTCAATGTCCATGTTTCGCAGCCGTACATTATCATGGGTAAGACACATTGATTATAAACTTTACTCTTCAGACACATTGGTAGTTTGCTGATTTTCATATGTATACTTAGTTGATATATACGAGCCCTATTAATCCTACCTAGCATGCTCCTTCTCCCTTTTGGATGATTTTTCTTCAAAATATTTTGTTAAACAATAACCTAAGATAAGTCGATCGATCATAACCAAGCAACCAAACCAAGCAAAGCTTCTTAGGACGAATATAAATTTACTTACTTTACTACACCAACTTCTAAAACAGAAAGGAAGAAATTACCGGTAAAGTACCAAGTGGTTGTTTAAGACTTATGGCAAGGATCGCTACCAGTAATTATTGTATCTGTTTTAAGTACTCTTTTCGTGAGGGGTTGGTGTATTTTTGGAGAAAATTCGCGGGATAACACATGCAACCGAGCTTCATGCTAGTTCGCATAATTCATACAACTCGAGGAAAAATTAGTAAAATATATATTCTAGGTAAAGCATTGGATGTAAATTACGCTGTCTTTCCAGTGTATAGGTTACACTATAAATAACGCTGTAAGTTTTAATAACACTTAAAGTTTGCCTGCATATTAAAAAAAAAATTTCATGGATCCTGAAAATCCTTAAAATCGTTATGCTGCATATTCATAATATTATTAAAATATTCTCGCACTTCTAAAAACGTTTATGTGTATCCAAGATGTACTACTATATTTTGGTGTAAATTCCTACTAACGTTTTTCAAAACATTACGTTAAAGTTATGTTTTATGTTGACCATATAATGTGAAACATGATAACATGAGCTAGACATACCCGTAAAATCAAATATTTCCCCAATGAGAAGTCTATTTTCACTCTAGCTGACTATATATCGCATGGGAGTAGAACTAAGCAGGAATCATCTAGTGCGCGTATCATCTGGCTGAGGGTTCGAAACTGATATCCTTGCAGACGGTTGTCTAGTGAGTGAAATAAATTATAATCTGAACAGGGTTGAAGAATAGGGTGTGTGGTAGTGTTTCTCAACTACGTCCTATTGGGTTGGTGAAAAGCTTCAACCAATTTTGACATGTACGGTAGTATTTGTTGGAAATTTGGGGTACGCTCGAAGTTGTTGCCACGATTGATTTTTTTGCGAAGTTTTCAGGTATTTGCTGTGCAGAATTAGGAAAACTTGGGTATCAATTTTTCGGTTTTCGTTTCCATGTAGTTCTTCAGTATGGCAATCAATATTGCGAAGACCAATTTAATATGGTCTGTACAGCTTAATGTATGCATTATTTTAAAGAAGCACCCCTCTTTTAAACCCACTCTCTTTTTGTTTAGTTGAATAATATCTTTCTAAATACATATTATACAATTTTTAGAGATATTTAGTTTTTTTCTATATTAATTTAGTAGTTCTCGCAATATGCTTGTATTGAGTGTCTTGTAGGTTTCTTTTCTGACGAGTGGACTGGGGTTGGGAATAAACAATCATTGAATTGCAAGTAATGGCCAGTATTAGACTTGAATGAAGCTAGTGTAAGGGCATTATGCACATTCAGTTAAGAAATTGGATGCATATATCAAACACAGTATGAACATACATCGAATGATAATATTGTGGATATTTCTACATAAAAACTATTTTTTTTTTGTTTTAAGACCTGAATGAAGAGCTGAATCGAATAATACAAAGTAATTTTCCGATAGAAGTATTATCACATCACAATATATACTTACTTGATAAAATTACTTTGCATGATTCACTCACTACAGCTCTTTAATAAGGTCTTTAAAGAACAAAACTATTTTTTATAAAAAATGGACTTATGTGCTGTTGCTTGTTTGCTTCTCAATTAATATCAACAGATGTCAGCAGGGTAATTCGGAGCAGGAAGTTAACACTATAGCATTACCTACAACAACTTTCAAACATCAGCAATCTTCACTACTGCTACTAGTTTCTAACTGTTCGTGCAAAGTGGGGTTTTTATACGTGAAGGACTAGTTCTGAGTTCACTAAATAGCAGGGGTATTCAACCTTACTTAGGAAACTAAGAATGTCTTTACTTATTTGTACAGCATGGATAAAATTGAAGAAGAAACTAAAAGACATACGGAGAATGCAGGTTTCACAACCACGAAACAGGGAAGACAGAAGCACAGAAGTGGAGTTGATTCGACGGGGAGCCCAAAGCTAGCCAATAGGGACAAGGCGGGTTCATCGAAGTCAAACTATGATTTGATAGGAGAGCAGGGAGAATATTTAGGACGCTGCACAAGCTGTTAATCAAATGGCATCTTATTCAAAACTACGATTCTGAGATTAATAAAGGATACGAGATAACATACTTTGAATAATATTCCAGCTTCATTGTGGTCGAATCGAGTTCACCAAAGCACAAAAGGTCGAGGTCACCAATTTGGTCGAGTTCGAAGAAAACATCATGGATATTCTACGAGAGGCAAAAGTAAGTGTCAATGAGGGGATTAACAACTACTATAAAAAGCTAATAATGAATTAGTAAAAAAAATGGAAATCTGCCTTAGATGAGAGCAAGGCTCAATTCACCCGGATGTAATGAAGGAAGTAGTCCAGCGTGTCAAGATTGTGGCGTTGAATTTCCTGAAGGGATCCTACAAAATATGAATAAGACTCAATAAAAACTAGGAGTCTGTTCCGGAAAGGCAGAGGACATCCTAGAAGTGCAAGCAAACACTATGACCCATGTTCTCCAGGAGAGACACCCTAGAGGAGCGACTGGAAATCTTTACAAAAATGCAAAAGTTAATAAACGAATACAGCTTAAAGTACAGCCGGAGAGACCCATAGTCTCCTCAGGTAACAGCCTAATGAAATAGTAGGACAAACATTTTATCATAAATTTGTTACCAACACCTGTCGGAATAGCTAACAGCACTTAAAATTCTCCTCAAAATACCATAAATGTTAAAAGAATTAGTCCTAAAATCATACTAGAGATGTAATGAACTTTTGAACAAGTAGAATGTAGAAGGAAGATAAACCTATTTTCAATCAAATTCAACTCCAAATATGAATGGCTAAATTCCGTCTGCAGTCAGGAAACATTGAAGGTACCATATTTAACATGAGTGAAAAGAAGTATAGAGATTATAATACATAAGAACTAAATTAGCTTTGGCCACAAGATATTTGTTCGATAGAAAGGCACGTCTATTGGAACAAAGGTTTTTGTAGCGTATACCAACATACATGTACATGGACACTGATCGAAAATGGCCTGCGAAACCTATGCTAGAGTATAGATTGTTAGAAGACGTAATATGAATATTTGCTGGGATGATCAACAACTAAACACTTATATAAACAACTTACACAATAATGCAGTGGGATCTAGTTGAAGCAAATCTAGATTGTCTTGGAAGATAACGAAGAGACAAAATTGACGTCTTGAAATGAACGTATATAATTATAAGATGCTTTGAACTATTATATTTGACATTAGAATAAGATAGATTTTACATGAACACACTGTATTTTCATTAACACAATACTTATATTTGAAATGTTCAATCAAGAAATGTTTCAAAGTAATAGTAGTCTTGAGAAAAACTCCTCAAATCAAAGTGATTTTTCCACCACGCACAATGAATCACTGGGATTTTACCAAAAAAGTTATTTGTGGGTACAGTAATCATTTAGAAATAATATTCCACAGAAATCTGAAAAAAAAATGGCCTTTCTGTTGTGTAACCACTTTGATACAAAGTACATTTGATGATGTCTATATATCGTAGAGACCAGAACTGACTTCGAGTCAGTGATGGTAGTTTTATTATAGTGTCACGTAAATGCAAATCATTTTCCGGACTTTGTAAGATAACTGTGCCCAGAAAGCGGTGAAAAACAATCAACCACAGGCAGACAAAACAGACATTAACCTGTTGTAATTTCAAATTAAGTCGGTTCGATACTGTGAAACGTATCGCATCATTTTTTTCCGTACACATTATACTTTACAATTTAGATCGTCAACTACAGGAATATAAGAGTAGTACAGGTTTTGTCCCTATTGTACGGAAATAAACATTTTAACGATACCTGAAAATGTTATCTCGTTCATTTGGTTTAATTTAAGGCGGGAATATAAATGTTGAATGGACGGAAAACTAATTTTTGCACCCCTAAACCGAACGCACTTTTCGTTTTCTTTAAATCAAGTAATGACGGAGACAGAATATAATGTTCCGCTGGTATTGGTAGGACAGTAAAACTATACTTGATAGCACGTACGGATCTAAAGGCTGTTCCTACTGTGTTCATTCTGTAAACAACCAAGGCACAATCATTGTTTATTTCTATTTCCGCTTTGATGAAAATTATGCACATTACTAACCTCGATTTGGAAAATATATTTTTTACTATCCTAACACCCGAATTGTTAGTTTTAGATTCGTCATCCTTATCTTCTTCCGCGTATGCTATAAATATATATTTCGTTACTTTCTGCAAAACAATATTGTGTGTTGTTCAATTGACACAACCTTGTGTGCGATTCCTTAAAGGGTGAGAATGGGGTTTGAAGATGGCCTGTAGAGCTCATCAGGCAGATCAACACCGTATACTGTATATTTTGTCCCCATAATATCTTGGAAAGCCCGTAGTACGGCCGGCCGTTCGGAAAGCCCGAACTCTGAAACTTGAAATACTCGATCACTCCTTGTTCATCCGGCTTTTACCTGTTTTCCCCATGGTTGCAGTTATCGTAAAAAGATGACTTTCCTCTACATGGATTAAACAGAACTCACGGATAAGGGTCTTTTACAACTTTATCAATTAGTGAACGCTTTCTGCCTATAGTCTGTGGTTCATTGCCAACTATTTCGACGCACGATTCCTCGTCGTCATTGGATGAATACTCAACACCAAATTATTTAACTCCGTGTTATTTAACGAAAGTGAAATGTGATTCTGCTGTATCAAGTGAATCAGCATCTTCCACACACTATTCAATTCCCCTGTGCTGAAAGCTTAATGCGTATCTCTCCTCAAGCGAAATTGGTGACTTTTGTCGATCTGTAAATTAGAAAGATATAAGCAATATATGTATGTTATTTGTTGTATTCAAGGTAAGCTGTGTTCTAGTTACTTCACAATGAAAACCACTATCAACACTGTTTTTTTTTTGTATAATAAAAAACCCTCTCGATAAATAATTATCCACGCAATATCGCACGTTTCGCATATTAGTATATCCCTAAGAATTCGTTATTGAAAGTATTTTAACTCAGAATTAAATAGCTGCTTCACGCTGTTAAGATTAAAATGGTAATATTTCATACTCTTTAACTAAGGACACGAGAAGTTAAAAATACTTCAAAATATCAACACATTTCTTTGACAGAATTTACATTTATAGCCCGGCACATTATCTCGTAATTATGTATCAAGGCGACCCGCTATACGCAATGGAGAGTGCCACAGGTTCAAATTTACACGGAACACAACACCATCTGATCAGAAATTGAGATGCAAAGAAAAAAACAACAACTTCACAACTCTACAGGAGCGATAATACTGAAAAAATACGTATTAGATTATTTTATCTGTACCATGTATGAACAAAGTTTCGTTACAATCATGCCTGCACTAATCTTAGTTTTGGATTCACGTGAAATTACGTCAACATGATAGGAGTGGTATCTGTCTCCTTAATCTATTATTTTTCCTAGAAAAGAAAAAAGCGCCTATTTACTGATTTTATATCTATTCTGCACATGAAAAGTTTTATTCATGATGTTTATGTATTTCTGTCACTTTTAGCCGCATAAATGAAACAGTATTTTAGAGGATATTCCATGTTTTCAAACCATTTTCTTTTTTTCGCAGAAAAGAAAAGACCCGTATTTGTTTATTTTATGTGAGATTTCTATCTGCGAAATTCTATGGAATCGATATCCATCTCTTTGCAGATCTTGCTTATAAAACCTTCTTAATTCGCTATCAATTAGTGGACGCAAGTGAAGGAAGATAATATTTAAAAAATATGAAGTCCATAAACTAAACACATTGAGTGGTTTTGCTTAAAAATACATTATTGCCTTACCACAGAGTAAAATAAACTTCTAATTAAAACCATATTCAGTTATGTTCCTTATTTGAAGTATGAAGAATACATTTTCTCTCACACTTGAATGCAATTTTTTTCATTGAATATTCTTACTACATTGTTCGGATATCTTTTTTTTCATTTCAAGAAATTCTACCAAAAATAACTTGTGCATGTCACCCGTCGTGTGAGCAGGATCTCTTTGATTCTACTTTGGTGCTTGCAGTAAGGTAAAAACTTTTTATATTGGCATTGTGATTTTTTTAAAGTGCTAGGTATTCAATGTTTCTTATATTAAGTCCAACGTTGATTCATTTTAGTTCGTTTCTACTTTTGAATCTCGAATATTCTAAATCTAAATAAATGCAACACAAACTACTTCTGTTTTAGCTGGGAAGACTGCGAACATTTCTAATGAAATAAAATGTATATGGAAAATGTAGAAGCAACATTTATTTTATAATAATCAGTAACATTGGATAAAATGCATTATTGGGCATTTATAATACACATACGAACACACGAAACCACAGCTTGGTACACACGTATATGTGAAATCGTTCCTTTCTTCAAACTCAACGTTTCTGTACTAAGTACATTATGCTTCCATGTTTCTCACTTTTGATGCATCAGACATATGGTTTTGTAATGGTATCATTAGGAGAAAATATTGATAGCTAATTTTATATATCTAGTTAAATTCTTGTTCAACAATTTTCAGAAATTTCAGAATGGTTTCCTTCAATATCGATATGGAGAATGTTCACAGGTTGAAAGCGTATATTTTTGTATACCTATGCTGGCATTAAAAACTTCATGCAACCTAAAGCTTAGTAATATTATCAAATGGATTCATTAGTTTTGGCCAACTAATAACTGTGGACTAGGTAATTTCTCTTGGTGTTATACCATAGAAATTTAAATAGTTGAATCCAATTTTGCGCATATGAGGTCCTTCTATTTTTCTCTTTCCTGAACAAATATCATATAATTAAATTTGTATCCTCATTAAATTTTGCATCTTTAACATAGTCTCATTTATGTCTCTCATTGCAATTAATTTGAAGAAATATATTACATTGTGAACTTGCTAAGATTTCAACTTTAACAATGTTGTTTACAAAGTCTGTCAACTATCCCATTATTGATTCAAGTAAGTAGTACGTTTCTTGGTATAGACATTACCTGAAGTCCATATTTATATATAGGTCCCAACACTTTGATAGATAATTTTGTAGCACGTTTGAGCACATATGTTTCCTTGCAGTTTTCCTTTAGTTAATACATTTACTTTTGTTTATATTGTGGGTGCTTACATTAATAGTAGTAATTGTACTCAATCTTCTAATTGATAAACCAATTCTAAACTCACGTTAGAATATACTCCGAATAATACAAGAAAGTTATCTGTTCCTTTATTATTACATAGTGCACTCTAATTGTAGTACGTTTGATGATTGTCACAATACCTTTATATATATATATATATATATATATATATATATATATATATATATATATATACACATTATTTTGTCGTCTCGAGAAAGAGTTACACTTAATAAAGATACTGTACTAACATTAGTATATGTGTTTTATAAAGAAACTGATCATTAAAAACGTAATGATATATTATCTTCTTTAAATTATTTTCAAATTCAGAATATGCCGTACTATAGACAACCTAAACTATTATCAAACTATGCCATGACACTTATTTGCTGTACTATTCGAATTGATTGAGTATCAAGGGCGACAAACAAAACATACTGAAGATCCAAGAAATTCCAAACATTCCCCTCTAATGGACTAATGCTCTATCATAGAATCTGGACATAATATTAGTATATTATTGTTATTGTACCTGGTGTGTCACTGCAGACAATGAAACTTGTATCATCATCTTCACTCTTGAGTTCAATATATTTATTTAATAGTTTGACACCTAGAAAGTGTTCCGAAACAAGGAACACATCATTTTACACATCATATTCTATTACCATTATATTAAAAAAAAAGTAGTTAACAGTACATGCTACATGAAACTTACCTTTTAATTATTTAGTGCATATTCTTACTGCAAGAAAATAGTGTACAATTTACATTTGTTATAACATTGCCGGTAGCATGTAGCAGAATTCCCAATAAATGTTGGATTTCTAACATTGGATGGCTTTCACATTAACATTTTTAGGTAAACTTTCGAATAAAATTACTTCTACGAGGTTTGTCCTTTTAAAATTGCAACCTTCTACTGACATAAGAAGATAAGGTATATTTCTCCCAAATGTTTTACACTGGCACAGTCTGTAAATGAAGAATTACTTTAATTCCTTGTATTTTGTGGGATATAAATTTATCTGAAACAGTGAAGTGTACTTTAAAACGTAGTGGGAAAGAAGTTGGAACTTTACGAAATTAGGTACGTAAAGTTGGCCCAACAACCCAAGCTTTTACGACCAAAACCACTCCAGGATTTTGTGCATATCTTGTACAAATTTTTGCACACTATCCCATATCAAGTATAGGAATAAAACCTACTCCAGGATTTAGTGATAATTTGTGCACAATATTCCATATTTTGCACACGTTCGTGTAATCCCAGAAATCAAAAACAATAGAATTGGGTTTAACCGAGAAATGAACAAAAACGTGGCTCATTCAGCATGACGCTGGCCCAACAACATCAAGTTATCTGAATTAAACCCACTCCAGGATTTAGTGCATATTTAGTGCAAATTTGTGCACACTATCTGATAGTTTGTCCACACTCGGTTAACCCAGAAACAAAAAAAAAGTAATGTGGTTGTCCAACTTCACGCTGGCCCATACACATCAACTATCCCAATAAGAAACACTCTAGGATTTTGTGCACACTCTCGAATATTTTATGCGCGCTTTGTTTACCCCATAAATTGAAAAGAAATGGTTATGTTTAGCCAAAAAATAAATAAATGTTGTTGGTTCAACATCCCGCTGGCCCAACCACAGCAAACAATTGGAATAAATACCACTACAAGATTTTGTGTATATTTCGTGGTAATTTGTGCACACTATCACATATTATGTGCACGCACGGTTTAGTCTAGAAATCGAAAACAACGTGGTTTTGCCTACTTCACACTAGCCAAAAAAAAAATCAAACTATTGGAATAAAAAGGACTCCATAATTTTGTGCGTATTTTTTGCTAATTTATGCACAGTATCCAATATTTTGAGCACGTTCAGTTTAGCCCAGATATCGAAAACATAGAGTTGTAGAGTAAATTGTAGAATAGTTGAGCAATCGGAATAAAAACGCTCCTGGATTCAGTGCATATTTTGTGCTAATTTGTACGCACTATCCAATTTCAAGTGCATGCTCGGTTTATCCGAGAAATCGAAAACAATGTGGTTGGATTTAGCCAAGAAATCAAAAACAATGTGGTTCGTTCAACACCACGCTGGCCCAACCAAAACAAGCTATCGGAATAAAAAGTCCTGGATTTTGTGCATATTTTGCGCTGTTTTGCGCACACTAACCCATGTTTTGTGCACGCTCAGTTTAACCCAGAAATCGAAAAAAATAGAGTTGGATCAACTTTACTCTGGCCCAACCACAACAAATTATCGGAATAACAACCACTCCAGAATTGAGTGCATATTTTGTGTAATTAGGGCACTCTATCCCATATTTTCTCAGTGGTCGCTTTATCCCAGAAATCAAAATAGTGTCGTCGAGTTTAGCCCAGGAATCAAAAACAATATGGTTGTTTCAACATCGCGCTTGCCCAACGACAACAATCTATTTTAATAAATCCACACGAGGATTTAGTGAAGATTTTGTACTAATTTGTGCGCACTATCCAATTTTTGGACACGCTCAGTTTTGTTAGGAATTAAAAAACAAAGTGGTTGGGCTTAGCCCAAAAATCAAATAGAATGGTTATTTCAACATCAGTCTAACCCAGCCCCAACACGCTATTATAATAAAAATCACTCCAGGATTTAGTGTATATTTTGTGTTAATTTGTGTTCACTATCTCATATTTGTTTACCCTTGGGTTAGCCCGTAAATCGAAAACAATAGGGTTGGGCCGCCTTCACTCTGGCCTAGACACAACAAGATATCGGTATAAAACCCACTCCAGGAATTAGTGCATATATTGCGCTAATTTGTGCATACTATCTCATATTTTGTCCACGCTCGGTTTAGCCCTGAAATAGAAAACAATAGTGTCGGGTTTAGCCCAGAAATGCGAAAACAATGTGGTTGGGCTACCTTCACTGTGACCCAACTACAACAAGATATCGAAATAAAATCCACTCCAGGAATTAGTGCATACTTTGTGCTAATTTGTGCACACTATGCCATATTTTGTGCCCGCTCGGTTTACCCAGAAATCAAGAACAATATTGTTTGGGGAACTTTACTCTGGCACAATCAGAAGCTATGGTAATAAAAAACACTCCAGGATTTAACGCATATTTTATGTTAATTTTTGCACACTATCTCATACTTTGTGCACACTCTGTCTAGCCCAAAAATCGAAAACAATGTTGTTGAGCGAACTTCACTCTCTTATAATCAAAATATAGATTCGAAATAAATGCCGCTACAACTTTTTTTGTTTTACAAATAGTATGCTAATGTTTTGACAACTTCCTAAATTCTATTCCTGCTGGATTTAGCGTAGATATCGAAAGTACAAGCTGAAATAAGAAAACATTTTGCTGTGGTACTTTAATGTGCATTCAAAGTATATCCCTATACCTAAGACAATTTTCAAATCTTTGTTCAGAGATGGTCTAATAGAATATTCTGTAATTCCTTACTTAAATCCCAAATTAATAAATCTCCATTATAATGACGTTTCATTTCTATTTTTCTCTAGTATCCATATCATGTGGTTTTATGAAAAACAATGTACTAAGAACTTCAATTGATTAATTTTCTCAAATGTTTATTAAATACAATAATCAAAATACACCAAAGGCATTGTTCCTCTTGATATAATATGGGAAATCATTCTAGCTTCTATTCAACAGTAAATATGAAACTATATTCTTTATCACTTCGAATATATAACAATAATATAGCACGTTTTAGACGGAGGCACTATACGAGCGCCACAAGCACAACTTCAAATAGAAAATTTGGTATGTTGTTCAGACGATATGTCTAAAATCGTGCATTTCTTATGTTAGAGGATGGTAATCAGGAAACTTCTATTTTAAGCGTTTAGGTATAACATAAGTTTATTTTATTATTTTGCCAAATTATTTGGTTTAAAGGCATAAACCTCAATTAGTTTGTTGTTTTTGCCCAAATATTTATTTTAAGCGTTGTAGACATGGGCTGCATGGTTTTCCGTCCGCTTTAAAGAAAATGATGGCCGAAAACCGTTTTCTATTCTTTCCGATTGTCATATTGAAAATGAGCAATTGGGAGTTACCTATCCACTGATATACATACACTCGATGATACGACACTGATAACCCAAGGTGAAATAGAAAGTGTACCATTTTCGTTTACCTTGGTTTTTAGTAAAAGTAACCATTGATGCGAAAATAATAAATTTATCTTGCTGTTGGTGACATCTATTATCCAATGTAATAAGTATATGAATGGTAGCATTACTACTGATATGTAGTCTAGTTGCCTCGCAGTATGATCCTCTTTTGTTTAGAAGTTTTAGTTCGGAGGACAATATGGCTGAGATCAGTCAGAAACATATTTCAAGTTTGCAGTTAATGATTTTTGTGTACTAAAAGTATTTTTGTATTCGTTCTTCATATCACACATATTACTTTAAATATATGGGACTCGATGTTTTTGTGTCTTTCACTGCGACAACCCGATCTCAGCTAATTAAAAAAATAACAGGTTATGGACACAGTCTGAAAGTCCATGTACGAGATCGCAGCAGTCAAAATTTGTAGAAATTCGTAAATTGGTAGTTGGAAGAACAAGCAGAAGACAAGATAATTTTAGTTTGTGAGGGAGAGGATGAAGGTGAAGTATTCATCCCAGATTCCAGAGCACCAGGTAAGAAGATTACGTTTGAAGAGAAGTTTCGAATTCTTCTAGTGAATCTGTGCCGGAATTTTCCTCTCGCGTGTGCAGAAACAGCAACATGGCCGAACTCAAGGTGAAAATTGATAAACTCACTGGACCCGAAACATGGAACATGTGGAAGTGGGAACTAAAAATGATGTTTACAGAAAATAATTTAACGTCAGGGCAGGGACGTTATGTGTCCCTGCCCTGAATTGAAAAGTGACAGAAGTGAAATTGAAAAACAAAGATATGAAGAATGGTGTCGGGAAAATGCTAAAGCTGCGTTGTTAATCGCGAGTGCTTTAACACCACATGTGGCGAATCATGTTTTAACATATACTAACGCAAAAAAATCTGGGACAAGTTAGTTAGTGTTTACGAACAATCAAGTGTTCAAAGGCTAAATCTTCTGATGTCAGAAATCTTTAACATAAGGCGGGAACCGAACGTTTCAATTGCCGCTTATGCAGCAAAAGTGGAAAAGATGTTCGCTGATACGAACGCCGAGTTACGCGGGCGCGGTTCGCATGGCATTCCAGTTGAGTTGTTATACGGACAGCTGTTGTCTACAGTGCGTGCCGAATTTACAGAAGTTATAAACGTGTGGGAGGTTATGGACGAAAGTAGAAGAACCACACAATATTTAGTGGAAATACTTTGCACAATAGAAAAACGATTACAAAGTAATGATGCAAGTTCGGACTTAAATGATTTTGCCGCCAAAACTCAAAACGGGACTAAAAACGCGTTAAAAGTGAAACCGGTATCGAATGGAAATAGAATCGAAACGTTTTCGTGCAAGACTTGTTGCAAGAGGTCATGTTCAAGAAAAGGGTATCGATTTCAATGAAACTTTTAGTCCTGTATTGCGTTATCAAACGATAAAACTCTTTTCGCGATTGCAGCAAATGAAAATTTGCATGTTTACAATTTTGATGTAAAGACCGCGTTCTTATATGGTGACATTGAAGAAGAAGTGTATATGTCTCAACCAAAAGGCTTTGAAGACGGTACCGACACAGTGTGCAAACTAAATCGTAGTTTGTATGGGTTAAAACAAGATTCAAGGTGCTGGAATAAGAAATTTTCAGATTTTCTTTAGAAACAGGGGTTATCCGTAAGAACATCTGACCCGTGTTTGTTTATTCGAAATAATAGTAATCGAAAGTTATTTGTCAGTTTGTAGATGATGGACTAAGTGTGGGCTCAGATAAGGAAGAAATCGAAACACTTTTTAACGAACTGCAGAAAAAAAATCACAGCCGCTATTCCCAACTCTTATTTAGGAATACAAATCGAAAGAAGAGAAGAGGGAATTTTCATTTCAGCTTACATTATTACAATTCTCAAACGTTTCAAAATGGATGAAGCCAGTTCTGTCGGTATACCTTGTAATCGTATTCAACTCAGTGATAGTAAACTCTTGGAAAACCCAACTAAATACAGAGAGGTCTTAGGTTCGCTAATGTATCTTATGGTAACCACGCGTCCTAATATAGCCTTTGCAGTGTCATCAAGGAAGCAGATTCAACTTTATGTGGATACAGTGACGCAGATTATGCTGGTGATCTGAAAACCAGAAGATCTACGAGTTGTACCAGTTGTACCAGTACCAGTTGTGTATTAATTATGTTTTCTGGTGCAGAGATTTCATGGAAAAGCAAACTTCAATCAACTGTGGCATTATCTACAACTGAAGCGTAATTAGTGTCAGCATCGGAAACAGCGAAGGAAATTTTGTGGTTGTCAAGATTGTTGAGTGAATTAAGCGCAATCAGAAAAGATGATATACCTGTGATTATGATAGATAACAATAGTGGTAGCTAGCGAAAAATCCCGAGTTACACAAGAAAAGTAAACATATTGAAATCAAGCAGTTTTGTGCATCAGTGTTGTGAAGAAAGGAAATTGCAAGTGCTATATGTTGAATCTGAGAAACAAATTGCTGATATATTAACAAAGCCTCTTGAAAAAACTTGATTTACCATGATCCGTCAAAGTATGGGTGTCTGTGTGAATATATATATATATATATATATATATATATATATATATATATATAT
>JAGDQP010041588.1:0-16842 GCA_022664845.1 Lepisma saccharinum | reverse complement strand
GCTTCAATTGACACTCAAATTGGCATCCTGTTATGGTTTCATTATAAAATTCGTATTCATCGCACCACCTATCAACTTCCTCTGAATAGTGGCGGTCTACATCTAAAGAATGTCCGACTCCATGGAGAGGCTCTCTTGCTTCACCGCACTATTCAGTTGATCTGTCAATATAGTACCGAATTCGCATCTCAAATCCTGTTGGAAGCTTGTCGTACTGAGCTGGTCCTCCCATTATATACGCTTACGTGGAAGAATTTACTGCCATATCTTTTTCAACCCTTAGTTGAAATGGCATATGCTACCGTAGCCAAAATCCCCATTGAGAAGTGGTCAGTTCGCTTGTTATACCGCCATCTTCAGAATGCACTCCCGGTACACATACCGGCTATTCAACGGCATACCCCTCACAAACAATGGGCAGTAATATGATCTAACCTGTCTGACGTAGTGGATGACTCCCTGGTATATAATACAGCTTATCAGGTTCTTCATCGTACTTGGCCACACCAGGAAGTTTTATATTCTCGTGGTTCTGTTAGAGATAATAAATGTTTAGTATGTGGTCAAGTCGAAACCTTAATTCATGTTGTACTTGGTTGCCAAAATAATTTACCAATCTGGCATCACTATTGTACTCTAGTCAATCGAATTCTACGAGGTTATGGTTCGAACTACTTGCCAGAAGATGTAATTTATTATCCGGCATTTCAAGTATTTCCACGGGCAAAAAAGAGAATTCTCTTTTGGTTAACCTGTCAAACCATACAGTTAATGCTTACAAAGCCACATCTTCAAGATGTGGCATTCTATGTTGCTTTGTTAAAAGGTATGGTTAATCAACTCCCAGTCGAGAAAAAATACAGAAAATTCGCAAATTATGATAGCGTCTTGTATGTGTAACTAGTGTCTTTGGTTTATATTGCGTTTATTGTTCTTTTGGCTATACTCTGTTTATGCATACGTGTTTTGTATTCAAACTACTTGATTGATTAATAATAAAAAACAAAAGTGGTTAGAGCACCTGACCAGTGTGCTTGTGGACCCTGGATCGAAACCCGACCACTTCAACTATTTTCTTTTAATTTTAAAGGAATATTTATTTCCTTTTATTCTTTTCTACTTTTAAAAAAAATGCTCGGATTGAATTAAATACGTTGGAACATTCATATATATGTAATGTATACACGCATTTTGAAAATTTACAGAAAGTAAAACGTTCAACCGAAAACTGGCTGAATGTAGGTTAATCCAAAAAGTGGAGGCAGCTGAGCTGCCTCCATTTTTTGGATAAACGTTGTCCCTCCTATTTTTACAGTGCGGTTGAGGGTTCGAATTCCAACAGGGACATGGATGTTTATCGATTTTAAAAGTCATTCTCTCGTATAGTTGAGACGGGCTGAACTCAGTACTTAATTAAAATGACCCAAACTAAATAATGGTTATCAAAGCTTTGCTAGACAGTTCGTCAGAGCTACAATCGTAACTACTCGATTTGTAAATAGCCGATTCACAGTAAGAAATGTACGCGTTTTCCATAGTTCAAACAGCGTTTAACTTAAGATTCTTATCAATACCTGATATTATGCAGTTAATCAAAAAGACATTGAGTTAGGATTCAGAAATCCATTTTTCTTTACTTTTTCTACCCATTTTTGCTATTTAAAGTAATTATTGGACTTAGACATACCTATCTTTACGCATTATTCTAAATAAAAATGCCTCTTGTTCTAAATAATTAAGCTTACAACTGACTGTTTTCAAGGTTTAAAGTTCATTGCCACTTTCTTCTTCCACGTTCCCCTCGGTAGAGATCAACAATGGAATTCAATCTTTTCCCGATCACCTTCGAGGCTTCATCAATTCTCGAGAAAGCGATGGATGGGGCTCTTTTTTCTTTTCTTCCTAGTCGTCAGCGCTTGCGAAAGGAATCTCAATACATTCAAATCGACCGGATATGAAAAGAGACATAGTTTGTTTTAGACGTCATTTCAAGCTGTAACGGCGAATTCAAATAAGAAAAGCAGATTTCGACGGCGGGAGAGAGGGTATTAAAACATCTCCCCTTTTGCGTTTCTCTTACTTCTCGCTTTGTCTTCCACTTCTTTTTCATTATTACTCTTTTACTTTCTTATGCAATGAAAACACGAACGCACTCAACATTTTTACTCAGGTGCATTAATATATTGGCTCATGAATTTTGTATTGTATACAATGTAAATCATCGGTATCATCATATTTTCTAGACCAATATCAAGTTCTGAGATTGGATCTACTGTGTTAGATCTATCGATGAATATATACGACTTTTTCAAATAGGAAATATAAATTGTCTAAACGTAGAAGCTGAAACACACAATTCTAGAATTGTCATTCGCTTTTATAAAACGTGAAAGTAATACTTTCATTTCAGAAAGTGGAAGGTTCCCAGTTAGGTAAATCGTTAGCTCTTTGCTTTGGTATTCGTGTTGCCCATACAACAAAGTTTAGTGGTTAACAGGAATTTAGCAAGACGATAGTTTCAAGAAATGCTCTCATATTTTGAGTTCTCTTGCCTAAATAAAGCACTTCTCTTCACAAAAGCTTGAAAACCACTTAAAATAAATCTCAAGATACAGTACTTGACAGCCTCACGACTTACAAGGAACACTTGCCAGGTGTCAGAGCTCGATTTTGATGAAAATTCATATGTAGATACAGTGCCTAGGTAAACCTTCACAGCCAAAATTATAGGTTCTGCATACAACAAATAACGACAGGTGAACTCGAGAAAGATGGAACGTAAAGAGCAAGTAAATCCAATACAGAGTATGGAAAACGCCTTCTCTTTTATAAACTGTTAAATGTATTGAAAGCAAATGCCTATTAATGGATACTGGACAGAAGGTAATACATCCTGGAGGTATGACGACAATAACCACCATCTTGAAAGCGGCCATCTTGACTATACTTCGAAATTTGTAAGTAGTAAGTGGGTTATGTGATATGTCAATCTGTGCTAGAATGTTCCAAGAAACCCAATGACGTAGTAATTTTGGAATAACTCTAATCCTGTACAACAAAATGACGCGTGAAATTAACCTGGAGATGGTCGCTTTCACCTAGCATTACGTCTTTTTGAAGTTGGGACTTCATCTTCCGTTAGTGTATTTAAAACTTTATAGTGGAATTCATGCTGTGTCCATGAGGATCATATTTTCCAATATAACGGTACTTCTTATGTAGCTTTTCGGTTTTCGTTCTTTCAACTGTTTCAACAAAACGTATTTTCCATCATTCGGCTCACACATTCTCCAAGTTAATTTTGTCGTACAGGATTAGAGTTATGCCAAAATTGACTTCGTTCATTAGGTTTCTTGGAACATTCCAGCACAGATTAATATATATAACATGTGATATATGACCTACTTACTATTTAAAAAAATTGAAGCGTAGTTAAGATGGCCGCTTTCAAGATGGCGGCCATTGTCGTCATACCCTCTTGTCCAGTATCCAGCCTTGCTTTCAATATATGTAGTTGTTTATAAAGGAAAGGGCGTTTTCCGTACTCTGTATTGGATTTACATACGCTTTACGTCCCACCTTTCTCGGGTTCCCCTGTCGTTATTTGTCGACGGCAGCATCTATTATTTTGGCTGTGAAGGTTTACCTACGTACGAATTTTCATCAAAATTGGGCTCTGGCACTGGCGAGTGTTCTTTGTTAATTGTGATTAATTCAATTCCTTATTTCATAAGTCTAAATTATAAATTGTCGGGAATTTTTTTTTTTTTTTGTATATTCGTCGAAAACTCACGACCAGTGGAAATACTATTAGTTGCTTTTATTTTATAAAAAAATAATAACAGTTGGTTTTGAGCCAGCTTGTTCACTAAATACAAACAATAATGCACAAACTATTTATGTTGGAGATTCAAAATCTTAACTTCTGAAGATTATCCTTAGAAGATTAGAATCTTAACCTATTGAAACATTTGGGAAATAAGGGGCTCACCACTTAATTGTTATTTAACAATAGGTTCCAATTGACTGATCGACAGGAAATGCTTAATTCGTAATTAAGGTTTTTAATTTTCAGACCAGCTTAACACGTTGTGACCTGAGCACAATTTTCATTGTACCTTAATAGTGATCGTTTAAGACAGAAGGAGAAAAGGATACTTGTGAATTTGAGGTGTGCTCACCACCTGTTATGTAGAAAAACAAAAGAACACCTCGTTGGGGATAGCTGGCTCCGGTTTTGAGCAAGTTCCTTTCAAGTACTAAGCGCACAGGCTATCACTGGTCATCCCTTTGCATGTATAAGGAGAGCGACCCTGGCTTTAATCGAAGGCATCATCACAAAATTCACTTCGTATTGCTGAGGGAGAAACTCAAAGGAAACTGACGGTAGTCAAGATCTATTTTAAACCCTGAACCTTTCCTTTTAGTGTTTAAGTGTTAAGAATATATACCATAGATATTAATTGCATTTACACGAATACCCTGTTTTTGTTAGCAGGTTGAAAAGTGCACTAAAAAGAGATCGCCATGATTGGTGGGGGTAATTTAAATTGTAGAAAACGTGGTAAGCCACTGGAAGATCCGAGTTTAGTTTCCCATCACTGGAAAAACCAATAGCTTTGACACTTTAAATCACGATTTAAATTGTAGTTATTTGAGTAAAGATTATGTTTGAGAGGTGCAGCATGGATGCACTTTCTGCGTAGGAATCCACTCCCAAATCGTTGACGTGACATTGTAGAAACAAAAGTATGGAGACCTCCTCTAAGTTGCATTCTTCAATCATAAACTTTGTTTAAATTCAATCCTTGTGTGGAAGTTTGATACTACCCTTGTGATGCTAAGGAAAAAAGGCTCACGTTCTTATTTATCGATATGTTACATTTCTGACGATACCGCGTCTCATTAAGGTGACTAGCTCCGAGACTAACACGACAAATACGTTAGCTGATATTTACATGAAATATTTTTCTCACTCTTCTCTATAATGAGCGAATAATAGACCCAAACTTTCTAAAAATTTTGAATATGAACTTTTAGAAATCTCGATTTGTTCCTATTTGCTTTGCACATGGTTAGGCAAACGTTTCAAGACACTTGCCGTGTTGAAACCTTCACGAGAATATGATCCAACCTTTGCGTAACGACAGAAACTGAAGGACGTCAACTGGTGGGGATATGATCATCATGACTGCCATCTTGAAAGTCTCCAACTTGGATTAAGCTCGATTTTTTTTAAAGAAGTCATTTGACATATTGTTTCACGCTAGCTTATTCCCAGAAATTCAAATGTGAAGACATTTGTCAACTATATTTGTTTAGAGACTCCTACGTGGCCTAGTCGGTAGCACGTTCGACTTCAGTGTGAGCGATCCCGGGTTCGATTCTTAGTAGGGTCTCAAGTTATCGGTATTGTGTCAACATATTTGAAGACAATTGGGGAGCTACTTGAATAAAAGAAGTAGCTGACTGTAGTGAGGTAAGTCAGACACACGAACGGCTACGAAGAGACGTTACGCTGAGCCCGTAATCCTCTACGTGAACGTAATATCTTCGTCTAATAGACCAAGGCCCTTAGGGGTTGTCGCGCTACCCAATTTAGTTCACTTGTTTTATTTGTTTACAATATAGAGATTTTGAAATTTGGAGTTTCGCTTTGACATCATGTGACATCATCTTTGACAGACAGACATTATTCGCAAAGAGAATATGTAACTGAATCTCTAAAAGCTCCGATAATTACGTACAATAACTTTCCAATAGTTATAATATGAACTACTCTACCAAATCTTAATAACAGTTTAACACTCTACTATTCAGATAAGATACAGAAAATTAAGTTAGTCTTAAATGGTGCTTTTACACTGTTTTTCAAGTTGGGAACAACTAACTCCCATAAAAAGGATTTTTCTAAACTGCTATCATCAACTGCGATTTTTAACAGATATTTTAAAATAGAACTTAGTGCTACCACTGTTACGAAAACGTAACCGTTTTAAACAGTGTCTAGGATTGATGGAACAAAAGTCTAAGTGACATCATTCAGCGCCACACCGCTCTGCGGACTAGTTCCTACTTCTGTCCCGTTTTTCTCAATACAGGCAAAATATAAAATAACATAGACGTTTGTTTGCGCATACAATTTATTTGACAATTTATAGAAACCCTACATCTCTTTTATCGCTGTATCAATATCTGTTAAGCATTGATGCATGTAAAATTTCACTGAAATAAAGTAGTCTTCGTTGCACTCACTTAGAGATTATCAATACAAAGAATAATATATTATAACCTAAATTAAAATTAATGGAAATGGATAACAAGTTCTTCTGATCTTTTGTAGATGACAGGGTAAAAAATGACTTAACACACATTTATTGTATAAAAGGTTGTACAACAACACTGAACAAAAATAGAACCAATTTAACAGTTTAAACCGTAATACTATTTTCTTTAGACTTGCCACTTCAGAGAAAAAAAATGGCCCCTACTTCGGAATGTCTGTATCATGATCACCAATCACATTCTTCTTCTAATTTGAAATTTCACTTTAATATTTCTGCTTCAAACCTTATCATACCAAGGTAACTTGAACGACGTTCCTTACCAAGTGGGGTCCCTAAGGGACCCCATGATTTGGTTTTCTGTACGGTAGTTTCGACAGTCACATTTTGATGACCTTTCCTCACACTTGTACATCTTGGACATGCTCAGACCTTTAGTATATATCTTCCTAAAAAAAAGTATATATACAGGGTGTGTCAAAAAGTGTATCCAAGGAATTTAACATGAACATCAAAGCTACTTTATCAGTATTGATCATCGTTTGTAAATGGTTGTACCTCAACACATTAATAGTTTACCCTGTTACATCCAAGATACATACATATATACAGGGTATGTGAAAACGTACCAGAAGTAACACATGTGCAGCGTAAAAATTACTACAATAAATTTGATCATTTTTCATACTTTATTATCCTTAGAAGTTCTTCTTATGCAAAGAATGATGTCACCGCTACATTGTTACATTGTTATATATTGTATGCTTCATTATTCCATGTTGTACAACGATAGATATATCTAATTTAGATCGCTTTTCCTTCAGAGTGCCTTCAAGTTTGTAAGCACACAATACAACGTATCCATAACAAATACATAGTAAGCATTTTCCACTCTTATTAGGATAATCAATTAACATAAAACTCTGGCAATTATTTAGTTGTGTATTACTTACTTACCCTATGGCTTAATGAACTTGCAAGTTTATTGCCGCAGTAACAAACGTTCTCCATAGGACTCTATGCTAAGCAAGATCAGTTATAATCACAAACACATATTTCATGAAGATACCTTCTAATATTATTCTCCCAGCGTCGTCTTGGTCTACTTAAAGTTCTCTTTCCCTCCGGTTCACCAACAGCGATGGGATATAATCTTCGTTTCCCTCCCATCCGAGCTACATGGCCTGCCCTCCTTAGTAGTCGCGATTTCATTATTCTTACATCGAGCGAGTTGTACATTCCTTGTTCTTCATTATGCAGTCTCGTCAATTCCCCAGTCATCTCTTCCCGTTTTGGCCCGTATATCTTTCTCAAGATCTTATTTTGAAACACTTGTAATTTATGTTCATCTACTAGAGTCGTACTCCAACTTTCGCAACCGTAAAGTATTACCAGCAGAATAACCGTTCTATATATTTTCA
The DNA here is from genome assembly GCA_022664845.1 of Lepisma saccharinum. NCBI lineage: Eukaryota > Metazoa > Arthropoda > Insecta > Zygentoma > Lepismatidae > Lepisma > Lepisma saccharinum. The sequence goes on along the minus strand of JAGDQP010041588.1, from coordinate 9,137 downwards.
ATTTCATCTGCCTTGATATTAATCGCGAGCTTAGGAGCTTCTGGACTGAGTAGAAGCATGGCGTCGCCCGATTCTAAGCGACATTTATTTCTTCTATGACCTCGTTTTTGTTTGTTACATATGCTCCCAAGTATTTGAATTTGTTTGCTTTCTCTACGTTCTCATTCTTAATTGTTCTGTATCTACTTCCGTTATTCCTGTGTTTTGGCTTGTTATCATGTATTTTGTTTTCTCTAAGTTTACTTGTAGATCTATGCAATCGCACGCTTCTACTAAGACTTCGGTGTTACTTTGTAGTGAATCTGTATCATCCGCGTATACGAACAGTTGGTTCAAGCCATTTAGTATTAGTCCCTTTTTGTCCTCTTTTATTTTCTGAATTGCATATTCTAACACAAAGTTAAACAGTAATGGTGTCAAGGCCACCATTGTTTCAATCCGTTGCGAATTTCGAAAGTATCTGATCTATCCGTACTCTGCTTATGGGATCACTGAGACACATCCTCATTAGTTGAACAAGTTTTTTGGAATTCCAAATTGTACCAGGATATCGCATATTTTTTCCCTTTTGATAGAGTCATATGCTTTCTTAAAGTCAATAAATAACTTGTGAAGAGGCCCATTCCCATTTCTTCTCTAAGATTTGTCTCAAGGCGAAAATATGGTCCAATGTTGATCTATTTTTTCAAAATCCACATACGTGACCTCCAATTATTCCATTTATGTATACATTTAGGCGTGTTAACAGATTAGTACTTAATATTTTATAACATGTTGGGAGTAATGAGATTCCGCGGTAATTATTACAGCCCAGTTTATCGTCTTTTTTTAAACCAGAGCTATTATTGAGGTTTTCCATTCCTTTGAAAACTCTTCTTTTCTTCATATATCAGTTATAATTTATAAAGATTTTCATTAGTTCCGTTCCTTCCGCTTTAATGAATTCGGCTGGAATATTGTCTATTCCTGAGGATTTGAAATTATTCAATTTCTTTACAGACATTTCTACCTCGATCTTTCTAGGTTCCGGTATCAACGGTTCTGCTGTATAGATTTTAAATTAGTTGTATATATAAAAGTTGTATATATTTATACAACTGTAAATGTTTTGTAGGCCCTAAATTTTGCTGTGTATATAAAATATACTCTTTTGTCCAAAAACACATATTATATAAATAAAACCTGATGCCATCTAGCACCCACATTGTAATTATTTGCATATTGAAAAACAACATAAAATATCAAGATGAGTCCGCCGGGAACCCTAGAGAAGTTATTCATTTCTTTAAAACCTAGCTGTTGAACGATTTTCTTCTTTTTGGGTGTATATACCTTGGACTGAGAAATGAACACATGGAAAAAATCGCGGGGTGTGTGCTGCGATATTTTTCAATTGCCACTTGTAAGCATATTCTGGGGTCCCTCCATAATATGATATAAAACTTTCTTCACCTGTCACTAAAATACGCACTCACACATGCAAATACAAAATTGCTATGTAGTGAGATCAGTGTTTTAGAATGTTTTTATTTCGATTTGAACTGGCCACGTTGTTGGCGATTCTTACTTGTTTCTTGCCCGTCGTTAAGATCAACAAGTTTACAGAAAATGTTTTATTTCTTACATGGTGACTGCTTATACAACGACCTTTGATACGTTTTTATTTGTGGCTTGTTTAATAGTTGGGAGTTATCAAATTACATAAAGCAATGGAATATTTGTATTACTTGAACTTGCATTATTTATTTTATATAACAATATATTCTTTTATTTAAAAGAATAGAAGATTAACACAAGTTGCATCCATTTAACTTTTATAATTTTGTATTACCAAATAATAATAAACAGAACTACAATGCAAAACAACCGAATGAAAAGATTCCGATCTTCTTGTCTAAACGAAGACTAGGATTTTTCTCTTCATGATCTTTCTAATATGGGCCCAAACAGATTCAGATATTTTGGTTTAAATGCTCTCTGGTTGACATAATGATTTTTGAAGATGACGTATAATTATGTTGTTATGGATACTCGTAAATAGAAAAATGTCGGAAATTGTTATGGTCCTCTATGAATTAAGCATATAAAGACTACATTACATTACGTTTGTTGTTCGACGAGAATTGTACGATGGAAAGAATATAGTAGTCTCTGCATGATTAAAAGTGATTAATGAGATCAGTAAGAATTTCTGTATGTTGTGTGTTATAAGAATATACCTGTTCATATACCTGTTTAATTATAATTAAAGGATTTGGTTTGCTTAGAAGGAATGGTATTTTACTTTAATTTATAACTTACGGTATAAGGATTAATTGAATCATGTATTGATTCATATTAGCTCCCATGAGTTAAAGCACGGAATAGATGACAGATGAATTCTAATTATTGTATATTCAATATATAATTGTCTAAGATAAAGTTTGATATAGTTAAGATAGCATCTTCACACATTACTTTCTTCCTCCTTCTTTAGTATCTTCATCCGTTCTTTGCTAATGGATTATCGAATGTTATAGAGCACTGATCTTTTTTCTACTTTCTTCACATTCTTGTCTTATTACTACTATTTCTGCTTGCTCTCAATCGAGCATATGTTTTGTGTCCTGAAAGTGCTTACATATTGTGATTCTGTCTCTCTTCATTCTCACATCACATTGTGCTACGTTAGTCTTCCTTCCATCTTTTTCTCACTTTTTCCTATGTTCACCATTTCGCAGCCTTTCCAATCTTTATTCAACTCCCCTGTTTATTTACCTTTCAGTCGTATTTGTTCTAGTAAGTTCTGTTTTACTATTTCCTAATTTCCTGCCGTTTTAATTCATTCCTTCTGAACATTATCTCAATTTCTATCCCTCATCCTAATTAGCTTTCTATACCATTCTACCTTTTAATTTTCTCCTTTTTCTCTGTCTTCTTCCTCTTTTTCTGTGGGTTATCTTCAAAACCTTCCAACATTATACTCTTCTGTACCGTTTCATTCTTACAGTTCCTCTTAGTCCTTCTTTCTCGATTTTTCACTCGTATTATTTCTATCCTGTCTTCCATGTTTCTGATTAAATTCTTCTTTGTAGCATGGTCCACATCTCTTTTCCTAGGCAATAAACTACTGCCATGCACCCTTTCTGATGCTGCAAATTTCTAGATTTTGTTATATTATTTGTTCTCTGTTTCCAAATCCAGAAAGATCTTTATGTCTTTTTCTTGTATCTCACTTTAATCCTTATCAATTTTTCTTTAACCTGTAATTGAACGTGTCGTTTGAAGAATGGGAACGTTCCATTCCAACATACATCGAGAACAACATCCTGCTGGCCCAATCCAAGAAACAACATCTTACTGGCACAATAATTTGTTTTGAGGGTTTGTGTATTTATGACTTTGGTAAAGATTCATATTTCTACAGTACTGGAATGTATCTCTTCACCCTAGCATTCCACGCATCTTTTGGCTGTGTAGAAATTCTCAGTCGAACTCCGTTACTGCGGAAATTGAAATATTTCCCTTCACAAATGACAAGTTCAATTTGCTAATAAATTTGTTTAATTGTCTTCTCGTTCCCTTTAAGATCCATAAATATCTATCCCTATACTTGTGTTCTTTTGTAAAATTACCCTTGAAAATTAGGAACATAATAATTATGTGTCAATTGTGTTATCAATTCATAAAAAATGGGTTTGGGAGGATTCTCCTTAATTCCTCTTGCTAAAACTTAATGAAACTGACCGGAGCAGACGCGTAATATTCAATCCATACGTTCACGTTGTGGGCCCTGTTAGTACCCAAGCAATTTCTTGGCGAACGAACATGGATGGACTGCTCACCATCCCGCATTAGCACACAGCGTAGTGAGCCAAATGTGTTGACCCCTTCTTTCTTTACACATGATGGTAAAAGTAAGGAAACAGGCTCGGAGGACCTCATTCCCGGACGAAGAAATGTAGCTGGCAACGGCAGCGGTCAGTCCTCCAGGAAGTCAGAGGGTTAAAATACCCGAGTTTGGACTATAGGCTGCCAGGACACAGACAAGGCAACTCGAACGGATATAGCATGACTCTTAAATGTCACTCACTTGCAGGAGAGGACAAATTAGAAGAATTGCAGAATGAACTTAAGAGGAGTAAGTGGGATGTGATAGGACTATGAGAAGTGTGGAGGAAGAATGAAGAACAGTTCGAATTACCATCAGGACCACGTTGTAATTCAAAGGATCAGAAAATGGCAAACCGACAGGCGTTGGCTTTATAATTAATGAAGACCTGAAGTCATGGATCACAGAAATTAAAGTGATTTCAGATAGAATCACACGAGTAGTAATAAAGATAAACAAGAGATACACTATGGAAATTATACAAGTGTATGCTCCAACAACATCACATACGGAGAAACAAATCAAAGACCTATAGAGAAGATTTTGGATAAGAGCAAATCGCATTACAAGGTTGTAATGGGAAACTTCAATGTGAAAGAAGTAACTAAGCAGAGCAGTGACACGAAAGTGGAAAACTGGATTTGGCAAAAGAAACAAGAGAAGGGAGAAGTAGGTGTAATTCTCAGAAGCCAACAGACTGTTCATTTCCAATACATTTTTTTTAGGAAAATAAATACTAGGATTAAGAGAAAGAAGCTTATCAGAGGAAATCCGCCTCTCTTAGATCTGGAAAATCTAGGAAAACACAAATAGACATTCGAGGTAGAACTAAGCAACAGATTCAGCGCCTTGAAAGAGTTAGGGGATAAAGCAGACACCAGTAGCAGAAATAAAATACTGACTGAGATAATAAAAGAAACAGCCAAGGAAATAACAGACATTAAAAACTGAGCAAAATCTAAGAAGAAACTAAACTTTTGATGAAGAAAAGAAGGGAAATGAAAGAAGAGGAGTTGCATAAAAAGGATCGAGTACATAGAACTAAATTAAACCGTAAGGAAGAACATAAGAGGGATTGTACGAAGATTCAACGAAAATCTTGTTAGAAATGCAATCGAGGAGAACAAGAGCCTGAAGAAAACCAAACAGAAGCTCACGATAGAGAAAAAGCAAATAATTGCAGTTAAGAGACCAGACAGGACCGTAGCACGGCATGGGGAGGAAATTATAAAAGTATTCGAACATTTCTACAGAGAATAATTGTACTACTACGAAGAAAAGCTAAGAAATGATGTTTCAGAAGAAAATGGTGTAGAAGTTCCAGACGTATTGACAGAAGTGCATAAAGTACTTCGAGGGATGAAGAACGGAAAATCAACAGGAGAAGATGGACTCACACAAGAAATGTTTAATTAGGGAGGTGAAACGATGAAAGAGGAACTTACTAAATTATTCTCGATGTGCCTGAGGTAGAGAGAAATACCATCAAGTTGGAGTAGTGCTATTATTATTTTATTGTAGAAGAAAGGGAACAAAGAACGCGTCAAAAACTACAGACTAGTTAGTTTACTGTCAGTCTTATATAAAATGTTCACCAAAATAATTTTGAATCGTACTGAACAAGACTTGGATTTTAACCAGGGAAGGCAACAAGACGCATTTCGTCGTGGATTTAGCACATTTAACCAAATACAAGCATTGAATGCAGTTGTGGAAAGGACTAACGAATATGAACTTTCATTATGTTTAGGATTCATAGATTTTGGAAAAGCTTTCAATTCGGTCTCCTTGGCAGCAGTACTCAAATCACTTGATCATCAAGGCATCGAACGTGCATACATCAAGTTACTGTGAAATATTTATTCGACTGCTACATTTGTCATTAGACTGCATCAAGAAAGTGAAACATTTAAAGTTGGAAAAGGGTTAAGGCAAGGAGATTTAATTTCTCCAAAACTGTTTTCTGCCATCCTGGAGGGAGTGTTCCCAGATTTAAACTGGGATGAAGTTAGAATAAAAATTAATGGCTAATATCTTTATCACCTACGATTCGCTGATGATATAGTTTGCTTCAAATGCGGAAGAACTACAGATTATAATGAAAGTGCTGTGTAATGAGAGTCCGAAAATAGGGTCTAAGCCATAGACTACTGTAAGCCTAAGCCTAAGCCTTAAAATCAGATTAGGTAAAACAAAAGTAATGTACAATCAAAATGCTGCAAAGAAGGAAATAAAGATTAACGTAGAGACAGTACGCATATTTGTTGAGTATTTTTACCTAGACCAGTTCAAATCATCGAATGCCAAGTTGACGGATGAATTAAACAGAAGATATAAAATGGCGTAGAGTTCCTTTGGAAAACTACACTTTACTTTCAAATGCAAATTTTCAATGTGTCTGAAGCGTAAAGTTTATAATCAAATTGTCTTACCTGTGATGATATACGGCTGTGAAACTTGGACATTGAATGCGAAAACGACTCAAAGATTAAGAATCACACAAAGAGCAATGGAGAGATGCGTGCGAGGAATAACCAGGAGGGACAGGAAGAGAAATGAATGGATTCGCGCACAAGCAAAGGTAGAGGATGTAATCAAGACTGCGAAGAACATGAAGTGGAAATGGTCAGGTCACATGGCTAGACGAACAGATGGAAGATGGACGACAAATATACTACAGTGAATTCCTAGAGAAAAGAAACGACCGAGATGATGTTCAAATGCAAGATGGGTAGATGAAATCAAGCGTTTTTCAGGAGCTGCATGGACGAGGAAAAACAGGAGACCGAGATATGTAGAAACAAAAAGGGGGATCCTTCATCCTGAATTGGATAGAAAATGGCTGAATATGATGATGATATTAGTTTATATATATCGTTTACTATATGAAGATGATACAAAGCCCACGACTACGGTAACGTCCTCTATGAAACTCAAAATCTCATAACGCATGTCTGCCAGTTTCCAGTAGTTCTGCCATACAGTTAAACTATCGTGAACGGCAAATTTTTCTGTTTTATGTCTATCTCTCAGTGGCTGGTTAGCTGAGGCGCGAGCTTGAGTACCTGTAACAGCAAGGACTAAAGTTTCTGTGTATTTTACAAATAGACCCCACAGATAAGGTCTTTGTGTAATGGCAAAAATATAAACTTTAAAATCTTTATTCAAGATCAGTGTATCCATTCAAGACTTATTCTCGCCCAATCGCAACGAAAGATAGAATTGAATTGAGAAGTTTTTTAGTTCATTTTAAATTATTATCTTAGGAGCAGTACCATTAGACACTTTAAGTATGTTTCAATTTTTTCTTTCAGAACATAGACACATGTATTAAATTTGGGTTAATATCGTCCATTCAGTCCAGTGCAGCTGCAACTAATCATCCACGAGGTTTAATGTTTCCACGTTATTGTTGCAAAACATAATGGTACTAGTATACTGTAAATCCCGTTGAAATCATATACATATCCTGATTACATAATATTCTCGTATAATGGCACCACCTAATTTTCCTCTTACCATTAAAGCTTACAAATCTATGGAACGTAACTATATGGAGTATTGTTATTAATATAATGAAACATTTAAGCTAGATAGTACAATATCGACTAATTAATTCAATACCTTGTGCATAATACAATTTGAATATTACAATACAACATATTGATTTCACACACGTTTGGAATTAAAATGAAATATTTAATAATCAAGCAAGATTTATTTCTATAGAAAAGAAAAAAAAAATCTTCTTAAAGTCAAATTGGCAATAGAATATATTGAAACATACACAGAAGAAATGCAAGAGCGACCGAGTATCGAACCTGGATCTTTCGGTTGCCATTCTATCAGTGAACTGGAGAAACATGTGACTGGTAATTGAGATATTTTTGTGGCCGTCCCCGGACACTACAGCATCTAATTCTTATGTGTATTTTTCAACATATTACCACAAATCTTCGTGTAAGAGAGAATTAATATCTAATAGACTGTATATAATAATCAGTTTTGTGAAACGCATGAAAATTGAACTCGAATATAATCAGGCGGCATTAACTATTTATTGAAGGTATTCGCATAACTGATAAGCATGATAACTTTTGAAAGCTGGAGCTTGTGACTATGTTCTCCAAAGTATATACTGAGCAGGTGAGATAGAGCTTGGAAAGACCATTGCATGTTGGTCTCTGAATCTGAATTCTACCTTGAATTTAAACTTAAGCGTGGTTTGGTTGTAATTATACTGGATGTTAATCAGCTTGGTATTTATAGCACAAAATACATATATACGGGTAGTTCTTTTTTTTAAATATAACCCAGTATACTGAATTGCTTTGAAACAATAAACTAAATATGAATGATCATTGTGGCGCACTTGTAAGTAAAGTTGCCTCAGTTGCAAAATAAATTTTGTAAATGGGGGTATATTCCGCTACAAAGCATATGCAGGTAACTGATTACAACATTACTCATTGCCAAAAGTGAACTTTTACGAAACCACAACAAACACGAGAAAGAAGACTCCTCGCGAACATTGTGGAGGAGCATAGGTGGTGTAATTTAAAAGGATACCTTAAATGCGGTATTACTATATAAGCTAGCTATGTTGAGGTACTGGGTAGATGTATTATATTTCTAATTACTTCACCATTGCATGTAATAGACAAACGCGCGCGCTTGAATGCAAATGAAGGAAGAACAACCATGCGACTATAAGAAAAGAATAAAGTAGACGAACACATTAGTTGCGTTCCAGGACCTAAATGACGGGTGAAATACTGCCAAACGATTATACTTACTATAATCTTGTATTCCCAATCCTTTTGGTTTTATATTGGGCTTCCAAACATATCTTGGTAGACTAGACCGAAATATTTTGTGTCATTATCAACTGCGTTCACGTCTACATTTTCTTAGTTGCAATTGAAATTTTAGAGATACTTTTAGTTCTTAATGATTCAGCGTCATTAGTAAATGCATGACAAAATGACACAAGTGAAGTGGTGCTTTACTTGCTCCTCTGGTATGCCACTAAAACATCATCAAACATACAAAGAAAACAATATTAGCATTATGCTGTGCTGTATTCAATATTAGCAGATATCGTAGTTTGTTATCTAAGGTTCTGGTCCAGAGTAAACACTTTTCTGTCGGCCAAGACTAGTTAATAAAGAACCTAATTGAAATTGATTCTTTAGCAAGTGTTTTGATTCACGGTAGGCAGAGAGAACGGTAGCCGTCACGCGCATGACTTCTGCTAGGCGCCACT
>JAGDQP010041587.1:0-16842 GCA_022664845.1 Lepisma saccharinum | reverse complement strand
AAAAAAAAAGGAAATCACTAAACTTTTGTTTTCCACTGTATTGTTTACGTTTGAATAATTTCACTTTATTCAGTATAGTCTTCGAAATTATTGTTGTTAGTATAAATTTTCGGAATCATTATGCTAATATCACTATGTTGCATTTTGCCTTTATGTTTAAACGTTTAGTTTGTTATTGGTCACTTTTAATGTTTGTAACATTCATTGCGTACTCCTTTTCATAATGATGATAAAGATATATTTACGAATTTGTGAACCAAAAGGTTTGGCGTTCGAGGTATTGTTATTGAAATTTGATATTGTTCACAGTAAGTTTCTTAATTTGTTATGCAGGACTGCTATGCACTGTTCGTCGTTACTTTTGTGTCGGTATTTTGTTCAATACTATTAATTTCGCGTGTCGTTTCACTTTAATATTGTTTGTGTAACGGAATGTGCTAAGAAAACAAAAATGTGTTCATTTCACTTGTCACTTAAAATAAAAATATGTCCTCTTTACAGTGTAATGATATCTATTTGCGTTTCTTAAAAAATATATACCTTTTTCTGTTGGGTAAATATATTGTCGCCTTTGTAATTGACATTATTAAAGAATGCATACTGCATTTATCATAATTAAATAAAAGGTCAAATCTGTCATGCTTATTTGCTAATTCTAACATCGTTTATTATTGTTCGTTTCATAAGTATATTCTTGTCTGTTATCTGTTTTGCTGTTATATCATGTAAAAAAAATGAGAAAATGTAGGGCAGTCATTGCTTGTATGTTATCTTAGTTTTCTTGCTCTTCTTTGAAAATTATTTAATGGGAAGGAACGACCTTAACACTGTGTTTAGCAATTATGTATCATGTAACTCCGGTTGTCGGATGTCACCTGTGCCGTCCCGTGCGCAGGCGCGCTAGAGTGACACACAATCCACTATGATGGATTGTTCATTTCAGTGTTTGTCAGAATTGTAATTTATCATGTTATTTTATCTTAAATTGTGTCTTTTAATTTTTCTATTTTTCATTTTCAAATTTTGTAACACAAACAAAAGAACATTCTTAAATTTGTGTAGATATATCCTTAATACTAAAAGTTAATAAAATTACAATAATTTTGGTGTTTAACATTACGAACCACTTTAAATACGTTTCAGGAAAATGTGTCAAAAAATGGTTACAATAACAAAATAAGTTTTGAAATATTTTTGGCTTTAACAATTTTACCAAAATTTCGTTCGAGTTAGTAAACATTTTGCATTATTTTTCTTTCTACTTATTTGTTTCTAAAATTAGTAATAATAAAAGTCTTTTGTGTATAGTATCGTTCGTTTGTTCATTATTGCAAAAAAAGTTCTATTATTATGGCATTGTACTCCAACCAATGTCCTCACCAGTTTCACAATTATTAATTTTTTATTTACTAAGAAAATATTCATTTTATAATAAGTGTTAAATAATTTTGATTTGTTAATTCGTATTAAATATTTCATACCTGTATTATTTCTTACATTATTAATACAAAATTGGTCGCTGTTGACATTCATTATCTTAAATACATACAACCTGTTTTTTTCCTGTAGAGTCGTACCATTGTGTAGTATTGCAAAATTGCTACAAAATATAAAAAGATCCATGTTAAATTCTTGTCTATACATTAGTTTCTAATTATACATTTTCCTTAAAAAAAAAAGAACATTAGTCACTAAACATTAAAATTAGAAAATTGTCCGATTATAATTACAGTTTGGAGAGATGGTCCTCAATATTTCTCTCTTTTTCCTTTTCGTTTACATTATTTTAATATCAATTTCAATTCAAACCTTCCATTATTACTATTGTTTTAAAATGTATTATACATTATTCGTATGGATGATGATGGGATGAATTCGTGGAATAAAGAAAGTGGGAGGAAACAGGAACACCGCGAGGAAACCCACGCACACTGTGTTTGTGCACCACAAAGCCCACATGGCATTAGCAGGGATTGATCCGACTACCCCTACCACCATAGGTGAGTACTTGGATTCGACATAGGCCCAATCCGATATACATGTATAATAATTACATCGGGTGATACTAATGATGAATCGAGGGGGTAGGACGAGAGAAATCACCAATGGAGCTTCAAAATTCTCCAGGGGGTTTGTTATGAGCCATAGCGAAGGATAAAATATTGTTCTTGGAAGTAAAGTTCTTCTTTTAGCGCACCTCCTACCCCACCCCTCACATCCACACACCTCCTCAATTCTCTGCATTCAACACTGAGTTAGAAGACTTCAGCGACTGGATAGTTATATTTACGTTGAAACTTTTATAGTTCCTCTTCAACATGCGTTTGAATTTTTTCCTTTCTTTTTATCTTCAAAGCGTGATGATAGACCAACTTACTTGGTTTTAAAATCGTACATACCTTAGCTAAGATGCTAAGCATCCAATTTGCCGTATACTTTCTAGTAATAAAGTCTGGATTATACATCGTACAGACGATGAAATTCCTGATGACCGTGGTAATTATCATGTAGTTTCCTGCCCTATCGCAGCTATTCAAAGTGCTGCTATGGCGGAATTTGGAGAAAACAATTCCAGTATCTCACTATGCACTGGAGAGAGAATCTCATTTGGAAAGAGCAAGAAAGAACTTCACAGGCGCCACAGAGTAGGGAAGAAACGAGTAGGTCTCTGCCAGCGCTAAGCTCCAGGCCTCTTCTGATTGGTCAGAATGGCCTGATTGAGAAGGACACCTTCTGCTACAGATAGTGGACCTCGCTTCCGCTCTAGGTCAGTAGAAAAGAAGATAGCTACGGAAAATCCTAAATGCTTCCTTTCCTTCCGTCCTTCCTTTTGCTGAGAAACCAAAGATCTTTGGTAAGAACAGGGCTTTGAACCTCTGTTACCCACTTTAATTCTCAGACGTCTGGCACCGTTCAACTGGGCTAGCCTGGTGGGTTCAAGCAAAAACTCCAGAAATATCAATTACAATGTTTATTGGCCTTCTTCTCAAAAGTTTTGGACTAGTATTACAAGTCTCTACCCTAATGATATCAATTTCCTTCACAAGTTTCTATTTGTAAAACTCATAGATGTAAAATACTAACTACAAGTCCACGGACTGGTATCACAAGTGTATGTGACTAGTATTGCAAGTGATTCTGTTTCTCGAAATATCAGTGCAATCGTCTACACTTGTGACCCACAAGTATCTGCTGACTTGTAGCGCATGTAGACGGATCGTTAGAAGGCAAGATTTATTTTTTTAGGAAAAGTATAATTGATAAGAGAGTTTGGAAATGGAATTACGTGCATACATTTTTCAAATGCACTCTAATTTTGAAAAATATCATTAATATGGTGTGGTTTAACATTATTCTAAAAATGAAATGACTTTCCACAATAAATATTCATTCGATAACTGCGATGCTGTAATCAAGCCAAAACACACTTATTTTAAAATGTATTTTTATTATTATTATGGACAAAGAATTTGTTCCAACGACAGTAAAATCATAGAAAGGAAATCTTGCCAAAATCTGTCACGAGCATAGGAATAATCATTTGATGGGATTCAATAGTGAAAGATTTACCGCAAATTCTACGACTACTCTAAGTTTGTAAAGTATACTGAAATTCACAGAAGTCAGATACACCGAAGTTACGGCACCTTAGTGTGGAATTAACAGGGAAAAAGATGTGGGAATCTTTTCCTGTGAGCCTGCAAGTGGGCACATGTATAATGCATATTAGATTTATCACGTTATTTTAAAACAACATATTATTCCCCTTTAAAAAAAACCTTCATTCGCACACTGTGGCAACCTTAAACATTTTCCAGGGTTTGTCCTTAATAAACGCCGGGACGGTACCATCCTTCTAGTACAGAGCGGCCTTGTTTCAGTGGTAGTGCGTTTTCTTAGCATTCAGGAGGCCCCAGGATCGAATAACGGCCGACCTTTCTGACATATTTTCCAGGATTTTTTCCTCAGCCATACCAAGCAAACGCTGGGATGATGCCTATAAAACAGGCCCTGGCCGTCTACCTTCCAACACACTCTCCGCACCCTACCCGGCCTGAGCTTCAGATACCTAAAAGTCTTAAAATAAGTTTTTAAAAAATCCTCCCAAGATCACGGCTTAAACACCATAAATGAATTCACAAACACACACATATAACATACATGAGAATATACATTACGAATATAATATACTGGGTTTCAGGAGTAATATGGTGCTCATGTTTCATTGTCAATTCAAAGTACGTAATGTTAATTACAGGATATAGGTAAAATCCCATTTCAATATATCATGGTAGAAGAAACTCATATCAGAAGCAAAAACGTAAACAAAAACTATAGTATATTACCTTACTATTGTGGTTCTTGAAAATAAAACAATGATGTTTCAAGCTGTTGGATTCGTGCCCTTGTCGGTAAAATTATAATTGATTAAAAGAGCGTACCTTAACTGACTATGCCACCGCGCCAATCGCAAAAAGCACCAAATCAACCACTGATATTAACACTGAGATATTGCAGATTTCTCGTTTCAGTCCTTTAAAATACGTTTTTTATATTTAAACTTACTAAAGTGTGTTGTGCAAAAGTTTATATATTAATAATGTCATCAAGTAATAATGTTCCATACTATAAGTCTTTAAACTTCTGAATCCCAGAGCGTTACAAAAACTTACCGGTTGAGTTTGGTCACGTGACTTGTGAAAATAGCCAACAAGTTACTAGTAGTAACTTTTTTTAGAAACAGAAATTATTATAGCTTGTTAAATTTAATCTTTATCTTGTAACTAGTGAAGTAGTAGACTAGTATTTTTTTTAAAAACAGGCCCCTGGTGTTAAAGGAGCCCTTCATAAGTAAGCTTTTTAAATAATTGTGCTGTGATTTTTTGACCTATAGAAAATGGGGCACAAAACTCGGATAGGAATGCGAATTGAAAAGAAACAAAAAGCCAATTCTTAGTAATTGTTTGAAACATTAATGATGATAATTATAGGTGTTCGTCTCAAAGGAAGGTCCTCATACAAAAGTATATGAGCAATGTAAACAGATGGTAGTTTCCAATTGAATTCAATAGGGTGAGATTACGTCCTAAGAACGGGATCTGATGTTAAACGTTGTCTTCAAACCACATATGCTCTCAATGGGAATCAAACGTGTGACCACTTTGCTATAAGGTAGCATACTAATCACTAACCTACAGATGACATAGGTTGAAACATTAGTGATTAGATATTTATAGGAACATCTGTAACTAGTATTGGCTGATGTGAAAGACAGTGAAATACAATTGACAGACAAAATATAAAATACCTACTAAACAAAATAAATGAAAAAAATGCAAGGAGGGGTAAAACAGTTTCGCGGTTCGTTTATGCAAAAACCTCTGCTTTAAGAAATTTCATTAAATGGAACGAGAAGGGCAATATGACCGTTATATCAGGTTATCCTATAAGTAATGTCCTACATGTGATGACCGCTGTAATTGCGCCATCTAATGAGCGAATACTTAAATAGACGGCACGTGCCATATCTGAATCATATAGTGCACTTAATAGATCAGCAGTGTGTAGAAGGAGAACGGTCTACTCCACATTTTTGAACTGCGGCTTATGTTTCATCATTGCAGTATCGGAGGACCACATACTGCATGTCATGCTGTATGAATTTCACCAGGAACATTCAGGCAGCGCGGCAGCATTAAACATCAATGCAGTATATAATCAGGGTGCTGTGTGTGTGTGTGAAAGTGCCAGAGGTGGTTTCAGAGGTTTCAGCCTGGTGACACGAGCTTCACCGATAAGCTACGAGAAGGGAGAACTGTTCAGCTGGAAGACGATGCCCTGTGAGCACCGGTGGAGGCAAATCCAATGCAAACTGTTGAAGAACAGGCCAGCGAACTCCATGTGACCCATTTGACCAATCGTTGTGATCTTCAGGACCTTAGGTACGTGTCGAAACTCAGAAAATGGTTACCCCATGCGTTAGCGCCTCAACAGAAGCAGCAGCGAGTTGAGGTCTGCAGTTCCTGCTCACCTGTCATAGACATGATACATTTCTAGCCAGAATGGTGACAGGGAATGAAAAGTGAGACCTCTACCATACTATTACACACAACCGGCAGTGGGTACCTAAAGGGGGAATGCAGGAACTCTGCCAAAAGCGAATCTCCAACCCTGCAAAGTTAGGTTGAGTGTTTGGTGATATATCCGTGGGTAATCAATTTTGAGCTCTTGCCACGTAACCAAGCCATCAATGCAAATGTCTATTGTCAGCAGCTTAAACGCCTAAGGAGTGCATTGTTGGAGAAACGTCCTGCTCTGGTTAATTGCAAGGATGTGCTGCTCATCCACGGTGATAACGCGCGCCCACACACGGCAAGAAAGGTTTGCGCTAAGATCGAGGAATGTGGCTGGGAGAAACTTCCCCACTCGACGTTTTCACCAGATCTTGTACCAACGGACTACTGTCTTTTTTTCAGCTACAAAACCATCTTTCCGGGGTAACACTGCAAAATGAGGAAGATGTGCGACGAACAGTGACCCAGTTCTTTGCTTCCAAAACCGAAGAGTTATTTTAGCGCAGGATTCAACAACTGGTTGTGTGGTGGAAGAGTATTGCGGAGTCCGATGGAGACAATCTTCCTGATTAACTATAGTGTCCTAGATATGGTAACGTTCTTTTCCTGAGAGTGCAAAACTACGACAAACGATATATGAAAACGGAAATCCTAACTGACTGACATATCAATGCCTAGGCTAAACGGTTTAGGCTAGAAACTTGAAATTTATACAGTACACAGGTTTTACGACGTAAGGTACACGCTATTCGAAAAAGGGTGACCGCATTGATTAGGGATGTTTTCAGCTGACAATTCTCTAAGTCCAACTTCGGGTATCTTAGGAAAAGTGAATCAAAGATGCCAGGTTGGAGCCCCCAAGGGTTCTTTGCAACTGGGACAAATATGTACTGATTTGTTTTCTACTTTTAAGTGTAATAAGATATGTTGAAATGTTATTAAGTGTAGAAAAAGTAACATTCATTGAAACACGTAATGATAACGTATTTCGAAACTACGTTTATATGTGAGCAAGTTATGGTTTTGTCACTTACAGATGC
Organism: Lepisma saccharinum; assembly: GCA_022664845.1. Lineage (NCBI taxonomy): Eukaryota > Metazoa > Arthropoda > Insecta > Zygentoma > Lepismatidae > Lepisma > Lepisma saccharinum. The sequence goes on along the minus strand of JAGDQP010041587.1, from coordinate 9,728 downwards.
TTATCAGAATAATGGAAACACCTGTAGTTGGCAACACGTCAGATGTATGGGTTGGCAGTGGTGTCGTGGCGACCGCAGCGCCGGACTGCTGGTGGTGGTGTGTTAGGTCGGTCTCCATACTACGTCAGGCGTCGTGGAACAGGAGTGTGCAGTGGCTGCAGCAGACGGAGGTAGTGTAAAATGGGAGACCTCTCAGAGTTTCAAAGAGGGCAAATTGTTGGTGCGCGGTTATGTGGAGTGAGTGTGACGGCAGTGGCTAGTGTGTTAGGTGTGTCGCCAGGGACAGTGTCGAAGGTGATGACGGCCTACACAACACACGGGAAAACCACAACGGGGAAGCGGAACAGTGAGCGGAAGAAAAGCATCAGTGACATGGCACGCCGGGTATTAAAGCGCATTGTCACGCGGAACCGTCGTGCCACTGCGGCGCAAGTGACAGAGGAACTCAATCAGCACCTCCGCCAACCTGTTTCGACAATCACAGTCCGCCGCGAATTATATGACATGAACTTACGGGGTCGTGTTGCACGGGCCAAACCTCTCATCAGGGACCAGAACGCTTTAGCACGCCGCAAATGGTGCCGCGACCATGCAACTTGGACCGTTGACGACTGGAAACGTGTGGTATGGTCGGATGAGTCACCATTCACCCTATTCCAAACCACGGGCCGTGTTTATGTGTGGAGAACGCCCAAAGAAGCGTATGATCTGCAGTGTCTCCGCCCAACTGTGAAACATGGCGGCGGCACGGTGATGCTGTGGGCCGCAATATCATGGTTTTCATTGGGTCCTGTGGTCACACTTCGCGGCCTCATCACTACCAACGATTATGTCGCAATTTTAGGAGACCACTTGCATCCTATGGTCCGGATGTTGTTCCCGGACATGACGCCATATTCCAGGATGATAATGCACCCATTCACACAGCTGGAGTTGTTGCAGCGTGGTTTGAGGAACATCGGGATGAAGTTCAACACCTCCCCTGGCCCGCCCAATCCCCAGATCTCAACATAATTGAACATCTGTGGTCCATCTTGGAAACACGACTCCGGCGACGATTTCCACCTCCATCCTCTCTCACAGAACTGGCCGATGCCCTGCACGAGGAATGGTGTAATATTCCACTTGCTACCATTCACGACCTCTATGCCTCCATCCCACGTCGCATCAAGGCTGTTCTGAAGGCGAAAGGTGGCCCGACACCATATTAATCTGGTAAGTTGCACTTTCGTTCAGGTGTTTCCATTATTCTGATAAGCATCTGTATGTTTCCACACGTAAAATCACATTTAAGCACATTTCGAATGGAAGGAAACACATTATACATAGTTCTCGCATCCGTAGTAACAAAACAAAGGATGAAAATTATAGCATGTTCAACGGATATGAATGTCATTGTCTTGGACACCGAAAATTCGTTTATGTTTCTCCAGAAAGAGTTCTATCAGAATATGTTTGATAGATGAGTTCATGTTAACTCAGTGGTACAGCGCGTGGATTTAAATCTGGAGGTCCTGGGTTCGAGTCACGTTCGTCAATTACGTTTTGTGTAATGTTATATTCCTCAGAGCATGAATAATTAGATAACATAATTAGATTAAAATACATTAGTTGTATATGTACTTAAACAATCATGTCAGGACATAAGTAATTATGATGTTTAAAATGTAACATCAGAGAGGTGTTGACAGAACGTCGGTATATTTTATGTGAATGTTAAATATAAATTAAGTAAATCGTGTAATAGCAATAAATAAGTATGTGTAGTGTATTTGTCTGCAGCTATTTGTCATACGGAAGTTACTACTAAATATTCGCATTACAGTATGGGATTTACGTTCTTAAAGATAGTACTATAATCGCTAAATATGAGACATTTGCATCTGGCGTTCATTTCATTCACTGCTAAAGTTGTGTATTTGTACCGTATATATGCACTTTATTCGTATTATGAGTGATCACAACTATACAGAGTAAAATAAACTATTTATTGTATAATTTAAGTAATGCAGTTTGTTCTAATCTTTTGAAATTATTAGCATTTCTCCTCACACATTACGCGAGAAACTGAAACATACGTAATTGGGTCGTTCCATGACAAATTATCCTAATAAAAAAATGGTTGCGTAACCATTTTAGATTCAAAATATTTTCTTGTGTGGGTTGCTACATACCTGAATATATCAGAACCACTTTTGAAAGAAATGACATCCGCTTATTTCTCTCGGGACGAGCATATTTCCAAAATGGTGGGTGACGTTTTTTACTCGCGTAGACATGTACGGAAACCTGAACATATAAAAATTAGAAGAGCTAGAGAGCTTAATCAAATATCGTTGTGTAACCCTTGAAGTGTACTTTCAAGATATTGAATTACGTTTTCTGAAAATTAGTTTCTTTATTTCAATAATTAGGCTGAAAAATAAGTAACGAATTGTAAAAAATTTGATTTTTAGCCATTTTTGGAGGGTGAAGGGATTGAATGAGATTATCCAAACTTTTGTAATATTTAGACCTACCAAGCGAGTGTATACACGCAAAAAGCATGGCCCTAAAGCACACTCTTTCTCTTCTACGTAGGTTTAAACATGACTCTTTGCGAAAAATGACGGATTTCGGGATAAATGACTCAGATGGGTCCTCATGAAAAAGTCTGAAATTTGGTATCAAAGAAGCTGTGTATGTGCTCAACCCACATCAAAAATTGCGATTTTTATTTCCAAGTAGTTTATTCGGTGGAAGTTGATTTTCTACGCCGTCATACTATCCAAATGCAAATGCGGTATCTTCAGAGAGACCGCCATTGTTTCTGTAAAGCAGTCGAATATAAGGCTGCAATCATTTGTAATGTTTAGAAGTACCAAAAGGGTTTCTATATTCAAAAAATCGTTTGGTTGAATTGCATCCCTTTATTTCTACGGGCGTTCAAACATGACATTTCGTCGAGAATAGCAGGAGTTCGGTGTTAATTATCTAATAAAAAGCCTAAAATTTAGTGTCAAGAGTATTTATTTGTGCTCTTGTGGTCGCCAGTAAAATCTATTTTGTGATCAGCTCACAACCAAAATTGAAACTTTCATTTCTATGTCGTTTGTCAGTGCAAGCGGATTATATGTGTATATGCAGCTTCATATTACTACACTGCTTGAAAGGCGCAATTTTAACTCTCATGAACAACTTTTCCTTGACCAAACCACTCAAAAATGAAAATTGCTATTTTTACTGTGATTTGAGCACACACAAAGCTTCCTCGAGACAAAATTTCAATTTTTTTATGATAAAGCATTTGAGGTATTTTAGCCCGGAATATGGAATTTTTTTCGCAGCCAGAAGCTATGTGATTGAACGTCACGGATTTTTCAACAGTCATCCTGTTGATAATTCTAAACATCACAAGAGAAATTGCAGTCTTATATTCAACTCCTTACCCAAAACGTGGGGGAAGATACCACATTCGCATTTGCATCGTATGGCGAAGAAAATCCGCATGTACTGGCCAAACTATTGCGAAATAAATGTTACAATTTCTACTGTCATAAACAATGCTTTCAGGTCCATGTCTAGATTCCCGATTGTTAGGAAAGAACGTTTACTTGTCAGATGTTTTATTTTAGACATATACTTATGTCCTGAAAAGATTGTATGAAGACATATACAACTGATTTGTTTTAATGTAATTATTTTATCTAATTTATTCATGCTTTGAATATAGATATTTTTCGATAGGATCAGAAAAAATGAATTTTGTGGGCGGTACCAGCATTATGGCTTACGCCCTTCCTGATACGGGAAAATCCCGTTAACTTTGTCACGTTAAAACTTAGCTGTTAATTATAATAATAAAATTATATAAAAGCTGAAGATGCAAAAGGTCTTCAGAACAGTTTACTGGTGTAAATGACCAGTATGACGATTAATAAAAACTAAAGATGTGAAGAGCCTTTAGCATAAGATAAAAACGTGAAGGCTGTACAGGGTCCTCCACAAGATAAAACAATAATACAACATAAAACTTTACAGCTAAGGTGCAGAATCATCTCAGATAGACGGAGATAGACATGTTTCTCGAATATACATAAAAACTCTCCTCAACATACCTGATTCATCAACTAATAATGACGTCATATCATTAGGGATGTTATAACATTTCCTCAGATGATGATAGCCTGGACAATCTAAAAGAACGTGACGAATACTTAAAACCATATTGCAGTTATTACAATGCGGTGGATCCAAAGGTCGCAAGAGATATCCATGTATCAGGCGACTGTGTCCTGTACGTAGGCGACATAAATGTACTTCTTCACGCCTACTACCTCGGCAATATGGTTTTCATGGAGCTACTCTTCCTTTAATTTCTTTTAAATTATTGACAGCAAGGTCATCCCATCGTCGCTACCACTCACTCCGGGCAACATGTCGATAATAGATCAACATGTCCTGCAACAGGACATACTGAATGTCAAGATTAGCTCCTAAAGAGGTTTCATGGGCAGCGTGGTCTGCTAACTCATTATCATGGATGCCAACATGGCTTAGTATCGAGGAAAAGACAACCTCACCACCAGCAGTGCAGATGGCATATGTCTTAGATAGTATATCTTGCACAGGCGAATGTTTACTGTAAATTTTTTGGAGAGTTTTTACGACTCTAAGCGAATCTGTACAAACAAGGATGCAGTTGAATCCACGAACAAGACTAAAATCCAAAGCCTTGAAAACTCAGCAGCAAAAATATTGTCTTTGGGATTAAGACAATATTGGCGGGCTTCCCCATTTACAACAAACGCGCATCCAACAGATTAATCTGATTTGGACCCATCGGTAAAAACAGAGATAAAAAGCCGGTACTGGCTCTGTAGCTCACGAAAAGGTTTCCGGAATTTAATCATGGATGTTTCCGATTTCTTTAGAGTTGATAAAGAGATATCAATCCGTGGACGGGGGACGGAGACTAAAACGGACAGGGCAGACAGTTGAGCAGTCTGCATTCAGAAACAACTCAGATGCTCGGATCCTAAGTGATTGGGTAGAGTGACTACGGCGTTCAAAACTGGTTCGTTGTACTGTGTGTACTACTAAGTATATATGCTGGGTGGCCTGCTAAAGATAATGTCTTAGCAAGTTAGCTCAGCACATGGTATATTCTATGAATCTCGAACGGCGGTTCAGCGGTATCAATACAAATACTGATGACAGGACTTGTGCTATACGCGATAGTGGAGAGTCGAATTCTCGAGAGTCGAACACTATCGAGCGTATGTAAGGTTGAAAATCGTGCAGAAGAATAAGCGTGACAACCACAATTGAGCGTCGATAGAATAAGTGCATGATAATGGCAAAACAAGGTTGTATAATCAATACCCCAAGTGGGATGACTTAAAAATATTTTTCGAAAAACTTCGTTGTCGGAGAAGTATATGTATAAGATGTTACTTTTTCTTTCATTTCACCCTGAATCAGTGATTCCTTCGAACCACCTTGTGGGGGTTTAACCCCTTAAATACTCGAGAATGCTCTCCCAACTTTAATATTTTTGTGGTAAAAAACCGATAGAAACCATGCAAAACTCTACTTATACCCTCCTAATTTTGACTTTACTACCCCAAACTGAAATTCCTAGCAGAATCCGTACCTGGAGTATTTTTATTGTTGGCATTACGAGCACTAGTGTGTCTATAAGAATTTGAATTATTTTATTTTGACATATAGTTTGACGGCGTAAAATTTACAAAAAAAGACAGTTGTCCCGCAACGTGCGAACTTAGTAATGACATTTGTGCACCTTTTACATCAGTTGACCGGGCTAGCCCAGTGGAATGGCGCCAGACTTCTGAGTATTGAAACTGCACAACAGAGATTTAAACCCTGTTGTTACCAAAGATTTGTTACAAGGCAAAAGTGAACAATCGAATAGACACTTCTGTTCATAAACGACGAATACTAATAAATTTGGAAGCACCGAACCGAATTCCCTGTCGTGAGAACGTCCTTGTACAAAGAGAAGAATAAGGTTATTAACGAATGCAAAATAAAGTATCTGTGTGTTAACAGCACAATTACGAACAAGTCATTGACATGAAGCATCCACTTCTCTGGTAGTTATTTAACACAAAACAACTGTAACATATGTTGCGTAGGTTTTTAGAAGTGAAATGTGTGATGCAGTGGTTTCGTCTTAATCTTTTATTCGGACGGCCCAGGTTCGATTCGCAGTCAGCTCCGTGTTTTTTCGAATAAAATGATAGCTTCAACTATTTGCAGAAGTCAATCAGAGATTCTTCTCTGCTTGGAGAGACAAGATGCAGCATCATAGCTAGAGTCAGAAAGTAAACAGTGTGTTTGTATTTGTTATTTAGCATAATAGTAAATCAATCTAGTTTCAATGTTTTCATTAATTTTTCTCTATCCTTCTCTTTCTTTTCGTGACTTCGTCTGTTCTTCATCTTTGTCTTTCTCTCTTACCCATTCCTTCTCCCCACACATACTCTTAGTCCTTATGTGAGTCTGTGTGAGTGTGTCTGTGTGCGTTTATTCTATCTCTGCGGATTCTTATAAACATTAGTTTATCCGTGTCCTGAGGAAAATAAGTCTGAATAGACAGGCGTCCCAGAACCTTATAATTGCTAAGCCAACGCTGTATCAACTGAGCTACGGCCACTCGATCAATCTCGGTCATATTGACCCGGCATTAAGAAGAAATATGCCGAATAACAGAGCGACAGGTTTACATACTATGCTCGTTGGATCTGGATTTTATTTATAGCTTTTAGGCACCTATGGATTACTCCGTGATAAGGTTGTGTGAAACGCAACTGGTATGACTGAGAAAAACACTGGGAAAATTAAATTCAGGACAGCCAGCCGCTGGTACCGAACCGAGGATCTCCCGAATATGAAAGCAATGCTCTACCAAGTAAGGTACGGTCTCTCAAAACAAAATATACCCTTATCGATGTTTATCACATGCACACACACACACAAATATTTCTCTGGGAAGTGAAAGAGCTTCACTTATCTCAGATATTTTCTCATCCATGTTCAGGGATCCGTTCTTTTTCTGTCTCTGTCATATACGCGTATATATAGAGAGAATTTACATTTACTATAACTTCGCAAGCAACATAATTTGTGTATTTCGCTACTACCATCTTCTTTGAAAACGCTAACGTAAATAACAACATATTATCAGAAATGATATAGCATGAATATCGTGCCCGATTTTTAAGAACTGATAGAACTCTTGTCTTCTGTGTATAACGTTAGTGTTTCTTATGAGTGTTTTATACCTCGTAACTTCAATTACTTTGTAATCAACTTTATTATATAAATTAGTGTGTGTGTGTATGCAAAAATCTCTTGCGCAAGAGTAAAGTGCGTGTGAGTGTATTCTATTTAATGTACGTACTATCAGTGTAATTAATTGTATATTCAGAATTCCTAATCATCATGTCATTTCTTTTTTTTATAATGTTACAGCAGTCAACGAAACACAAATCCTTTGTGACCAGAAAGCCACTTTTTTTTTCTCCGCGCCTTGTATCTCAGCAGACAACAGACCCAACTTTCCTTTGTGCTTTCGAACGTTTAAATGTTATTGGTTCCATTGAAAAGTGCGGGAAGGTCTGTACTGAAAAGAAATCCGTTGACCAGTCACCTATATAAGTGAAAGCGTCTCTAATGTTAGCACTCTCTGTCAAAGCTCAGCTCTCGAAGCATAAACAACCAGCAAGGTGTTCTCTTGCACGTCGCTCGCCGATGCTGGACTTATACTTTTAAAAGAGAAAATAGAATCTCCTAGCAATGTCCTGCTGCGATATAGATATCGTGTCTTCGACCCCACTGAGGAAGGTCAAGCTTCAGGTTTTCAATCAGAGTCGTCAATAACCGCGCAGTGTAAGGTAAATTGTATCTCTTAAGTAACTTCGGGAATTAATTCTTACCCAAGTAAAGCGATCAAAGTTATCAGTTAAAATTCGTAGAAAGTTTACTATTTGTATTTTTGAATTCCATTTTTTAATAATCAGACTTCTTAAAGTAGACAGTAGTTATATATCTGAACAGCTCATAAACTAAAAAAGAAAATAATCGAAGGAAATTGGTCCTTTCGAAAAAGAATCTAGATGCGTCCAGATTGATGGAGAGAATGAGTTGTTTTTCAGATATATAATACCCGTTAAATTCGCAAGCTTGTAGAACACGGTTAGGTTGAATAGAAAACGTTCCCATCCGGTACACAAGAACAAATTATTTACATGCTATGTCTGAATCAAGCTAGGCACCGTACATCCTCTTAACCCTATGTACGTTAAATTCAGGACAGGAACGCCTTTTTACCATTACCTCTGTGAATTTGTAAACTAGTGTATTTGAGAGCATTAATTTTCTGTTTGATTAGGTAACTAGACCGAACTAGGAAATTAGAGCAATAACCTGCTGAGATACTTTTTCGTGGCAACCTCGATCCATCCAGAAGAAGCAGATTAAATATTGTTATTCATTATCTATATATCAATAAACTTATTTTTTGTTATATTTAAATATGAGTTCAAATAAATATTGAAATAGAGTAACCTGCTCCTGGTATGTTCACGATCTTCTAAAGCGTACATGAAAAATCCAAAATCGTAATCTTCGGATCTTTACCTGTGCGATTCCTGATTATTATTATTACTATTATTCCGAAGGAGATAGTAAAAGCCTTCGCTGAAAATAGAAACCGAGCATCTTATTGATGCCACCAGACGCTTAAGTGTCATTTATTTAATTAATTTTATGTTTTTTTCTTGGTCTCCGTATTCCATGTACCGCGACGTATAGAATTCAGGGCCATTATCTACCCTACAGACACAGCCGTACTTTTTTTAAGAATCACAAATAAGACGGTACAGAATTAATCGAATACGTAGTTGTATCCTACCCCTTAAAATTACATACGGTCGTAAGGAAAATCCACAACACAGAGAAAGAAGCGAAAAACATGTTCTATGGAATATTCCATTCATTAGAAAAAGAATAACTACATAGCAACAAACCATAGGTTTAAAGTTCATTTTCGTTTCTCCATGTTCTGTAAGGAAGTTTTCTAGTGAACAATTTAAATTACGCTTTTAAGTAAATTTCAACAGTGGCTCACCCATAGTAAAAATAGTACCAGGTTTCCTGTATTGGCGTTTGTAATGCTACTCGTTTAAGTTTTTTGTATTATTTGCTACATACTACAAGAAATCATAAATATCTTTCTAGAACCCAGGATATATGAAAATGTTTTCTATTAAAGAAAAAAAATCCAACCCTTGCTCGCTCACGTACACACTCTCAGAATCACACACCGCCCAATCTACGTGAGATGGGTGGCTTATTTTCAAGGTTTAGAGAAAAATCGTGTTTCATGAGGTCATGTAAACATTTTACTGCTGGTCATAGTATGTACATATGGTAACAGATCAAGCATGGATCAAAAAAATTCTGACCCTCCCCAAAATTAATTTCTATATACGTCCGGAGTATATGCAATGCGTCTGAGCATAAATAATTACTTACATTATTGTTAGTCTTAAAGAAAGCCAAATTAATGTTCGATCAATCCAAAGTTTATTGTCACGCCAGGATTAACAGAGGGAATTAAAGCTTATCAATCAGTTGATTCATCATAGATGAAAGATTAATGCCACACTTGTTTCGAGTGAGAGATGAAAATACAACGTGCGTGTATTTTTGTGCAGAGA
>JAGDQP010041586.1:0-16843 GCA_022664845.1 Lepisma saccharinum | reverse complement strand
TCTGGGGTGTAGAAAATGTTTGGAGCTAGAGGTTAGGTTAGATGCGTTGCGTGGGTACTCTAGGCTCCTGGTGTCCTTTGGTGATCCTTTTTTGGGATCATGGGTTGGGGAACGTTTCAGTTTTTGGTGATTCTCAGCCAGGATTTCCAAAAACTGTGCGTTTCAAGTTCGGAAAAAATTATAAAATACTATATTTTTAATACTAAATTCCTGTGACCCGACGCCCGTGACTCATTGTTATTAGTGCTTGTACCTTGGATCGGTACTGGGGAGGAACGTTGGTTCGAGCCCCGCTTACAATCATCTTGACTGGTGTTCTCTGATCGAATTTTATTAACTTCTCAAACTAGCTGGTTAGTTTCTAGGAACGAGAACTACAATTTTGGGGTAAAGTGGACTCCGCACCACTCCGCTCAATGAACCATTGAGACCATGATCACCCGCACAGAAAGAGAGCGAGCTAACTACTTGGCCACCCCGAGGTCTGAGATTCTCCGAAGTTCTTTTCAGTTTCATTGGGATGGAACATCGGCTAAGATCTTGGTCGCTGTGTTCCCTATCCCAAGTCTTGAAAATGTAATCGCAGAGAGATGTCGTCCCTCAGATATGAGACGGGAGTTATGCCATAACTGCGTGTAAAGTTCATATAATGAAATATTTTCGAAAAAAAAAATCTAAGCATGTTTACAAGATTTTTTAATTTCTTCTAACTGTATACCTCGTGGTACAGATTTGAAACCAGGGTCGAACCCACGACCTCCCGAATGCTACGCCAACGCTCTACCACTGTCGTTCGGTGTATAAAATTTCAAGTAACTGCTTCGAAGTGAATTAATAAAAAGAAAAATTAAAAAAGGATTTTTTTTAAAAAAAAAATACGCTTTATTAAGATGCACTAAAAAGTAAAAAATAATAAATTGAATTCGTCTTATAAATCGGAAAATAAAAGAGTGGGTGCTCTTAGATATTACAATTTTATGATAAGGTAAGCAAGAGCACCCACGCTTTTATTTTCCGATTCATAAGATTTATTCAATTTTTTATTTTTTGCTTTTACTCCATCTTAGAAAAGCGTGTTTTCTTTTTAAAAAAAATCCTTTTAAATTAATTTTTATGTATAATAGATGAATATTAAACTCTCTGCGAGATAGGCAACCCAAACTTCATACAATAGATGCGGCGTTGCGTGCATTTAAGGATAATTTCCAATTATTTTATTAATGAATTAATTACAGTTAACTGGATTATTCTGTCGTATATCTAATGATTGAATATTGTATTGTCATCGGAAGCAAGCAAGTTTACAAAATTTCAAAGAAATCGGATGATGGGAAGTGAGTTTAAAATCAATTACAAGATTTGTACCAGAAAAACTTACAGAGCAAGTTAATATAAAGCGTATAAAAAGTGAAGCAAAAGCTCGTGCTCAACCGGAAGTGGAGCGTTTGCTTCTGTTACTCGAAGCGAAAGCATGAAGTCAAATGTAGAGATTATTCATTCTAATTGAAGCAAATGCGTTTCCTTTGACCTTTTGTTTCTGAGCAAATGCTTTTCCTTCATGCTTGTACTTCCAAGCATTTACTTCTGTTTTATTCAGCCGGCGTCGTTTGTGACAGCATCGCGAAAGTTTTGGGCGCATGCAGCTCGGACGCTACTCACTATTTTCTGACGATGGTTAACACAATCAGTTTTCTACCTTTAACTGCGGAGAATTCAAACTGAAGTATTGACGTGCATTATTCGAAACACCCTGTACATGTATGTATGTATGTATTTATGCTGTGTTGTCTGTAGTGGAGATAAACAACTTTTTATATTTTTGTTTTCATGTTTCCACGGTGTTATCAGTCATGACGTTACGGTGAAGTTTTAAAACCAGTTAAATCATCAGCGGGACTGTCTGTTACGTAGGCCAAACACAGGATAACAGCGAGGGAGAATATGAGAGGATTCAATTTTTTTTCAAAGGCGGAAGTACATTACATTTGAATAAGTGACAACGTTTATCTGTAGCAACATCCGGTCTTTTTCATAATCCTACGTATGTACAGTACAGTGAATCGTACCGTGGCTGTAACGTGGGTGGAAGTTATGTGTTGATGTGTTACGTGGTTTAAGTTTTATTAATAATCTGCCGTTTGATCGAAGCTGTGAGTGATTTTAAACCAGGAATTTATTAGGGAAACAGCAATTGTTTTTGCTTGAAGACAGTTTGCGACTTCTCCAGATGGTTATTTCTAGTGCAAAACGCGATTCGGAAGTAGTTTTGGAACCAGTGATATTTTTAAAAACCGATTTTTACGAAGTGATTCTGGTGGATATCATTCTCGTGCTGGTAAGTACATTTTGCAGCTTGGTAGATGAAATACCTGTGAATTACACCTCAATCCCGTCCACTATAGAGATGTGAACGAAAACCGTTTAAGGGATTAGCCACCTGTATCCCTTCTGAAGGATGACCGATAGCTCAGATGGTAGAGCGTTACCTTGGAATTCCGAAGATTCTAGGTTTCGATACCAGCAGTGACCCATCCTGACTAAGATTTTTCTAGAGTTTTTTTGTGTCATAACAATCAAATGCCAAGATGGTACCTTGAACTTAGTTAGGTTCTGTCCGACTCCTTCCCGCATTCTTACCTGTCCTGAGTCATAGATGCCTAAAGGGCATAAATGAAAATAACATTCAAACGTCTGAAGGATGACGTGTCTCGGCGTTCCCTCTTGTGGAAATGCTATGGGAAAGGAAGCGACCAGGGTCTTTGTTGGTTACTATCGGCCACCGGACATTCGACTGGTGAAACTGAGGGAAGCTTTGGAAAACCTCAGTCAGGATGACTGGTAGCGGAACTCGAACCCATGCTTTTCTCCATTGCAGATCCAAAATCCACGACGTTCCCGAGTGAACTACCGGGGAATGGCTCAATACCAACTTTTGTTGTTAGCGAACCAAAATAATTTTTGATACCTCTTTGTCGGTCTCTCTGTTCGCCGGTAACGCAGACTAGCGTCTCACCAAAGCTTGGTGGAAAGAAACCTATTTTAGATTTTATTTCCGTGACCTTGATTTATATTTTTTGGGGGGTTGGGGAAAATTCAAACAACCCTGTTGGTAACCATCGAACAACTAAGTTTATTGATATTTTCTGTCAAAATGGTTAACACGTTAATACGCATTATTCTCTTGCAAACTTAGGTCAGTGGTTTGTCGTCCACTGCGGAAGTCTCACCCACAAGCAAGATAACAACACCACTTTTATCAGCGGAATGGAGTCCTCCTCCTGTCTTCCATTGTAGCGACTATGTCTACGTGAATTTTGATGTGAGTTCCATTACTTCTGCTCGCAACTCGATTTGCTCTATTTTGTGGGATTGTACGACTCAGTCTTTACTTACAAGACGAAGAAAGATAGCAACTATTCAACATCTACTATTTTGTCAGTATTATATTTGCACACTAACAAAAGGGACTCTGGTATTCACTTCCCTTTTATTAAAAAATATTTTAAAATGACGGCGAACGAGAAGTATTATTAACATCATGTTTTGAAAAGTGGCTCCGATAATACTTAAGAATATCTATCAATTAAACTAAATCTAAATTTCAATGTATTCGTTTTAGATGGGAAAATTGAAAACCCAGGCTATATAGCGTCACACTTTACGAGTCTTCTAAGTCCTCCACTAACAGTTCCAAAATCTTAAGTAGATCATTTAATAGCTATTGTATTAGTATAGTAAAAGTGTGGGGTGACTACTAAGACCAGGTGTGGAAAAATTTCTCCCTCTACTACGAGTATCTTCTCTACGGAAGTGCTGAGCGAACAGTCAAAACCATCTCGCTAATCAGTGTTGCCAGGATGTAGGGTAATTGTTTGTTTGATTTGATTTATAGTTCGAAATAAGTGCGAATTTTTAAGAGGGCTCCCCCGCCAACCAGCATTTTAAACGTTTTTGAAAATATTTAAAAAAACTAAGAGTACTATCAAAAAATATAAATTCATAGCGCACTAGAACTTACAAATTACTATGAAATACAATGGACAGCGATCTCGAGAACTTGTCCATTGATGAATGATATGTTTTCAAAGATTATGACGTCATTATTTAATTGAAGTCTCAGCACTCATCAATCAACAAGATTTCGAGATTGCTGTCCATTGTATTTCATAGTAATTTGTAAGTTCTAGTGTGCTTACACTTTTGATAGTACTCATAGTTTTTGAAGTATTTTGAAAAATGTTAAAAATGAGGGGAGAGGTTGGAGCGAGGAGCCCTTTAATGGACGGGATCGTGGATCAGAAACACACCCAAGTTCGCATACAACCACGATGTATCGAATCCGGATATTCAGGGTAATTATTGAGCAGTATCATAATATTACGGATATAAGACCAAACTGCAAGTTGCGCCTATAGTTTGTTTTCGTTTAAATGTATAGACCTAATGTGGCGAAAATAATATCGGTTTATTTTCCTTCGGAGATAAGCGTTAACGCTTTTAGTGGTGATATAATATTTAGACTGTTCCATTTGAAAGTGATTTATATGATCTGTTCGCACGCTTGTTTGAATCGAATAACTTTTTTTTATGGCTGCCTTGTAACTCTGGCTCAGGCTTGTATAGGCGAAATGATGGGGCTGTGAGAAAAAATTTTCAGTACCTGTATTTTGAAAGTGCCACTATTGTCATGCCTGACTGAGGACATACCCTGGAGAAACCTCAGTCGCCATGGCCAGCCTCCAAGCTTGAACTAGGGAGGGACCCCAGCTATTAGCTTAGAGACGGGCGCTCGACGCATTATTATTGCAGCGACCTTTCCTGAAGAATAATCAAGTATTGTTAATAGCTCACACTTGGTTTTTCCTTTCAGAGAATCACAATATTTGTATTTCCTACCTTTTGATACGGATCTCTCTCTATATATATAGCATATAGCGTTTATGTCCTGGAAAAGATACCAGCGACCAATCATTCTGACATGTCTGTTTTGCCCCAGTCATATCAGGTAAATGCCTGGATGGTACCTACTAAATAGTCCCTGGCCAACTTCCTTCAACATCCTCTCCTCCACCCTACCCCGCCATGAGTCTGAGATACCTAAACGCCATTATTCTATCAAAACAAGGTACAGCAATAATTAATTTCAGTTTCGTAAAGAAACTCGTTTAAAGAGCCACGCAGTAGCTGTCCGACCATTCCTAATCTTTTGACACAAAATATTACTGAGATATTTTAAACTGACAAAAGATTGCTGTCTTTTTTACCACAAGCTTACACAAATTTGACATTCATAAGCCAGTAGTCCTATTCACGCCATCAGGCATTTCGACTACACTTTTCATGAGTTTTTCTTATTAAAATCATGGGAATGCAGGAATAGTGACTTACAAACAAACCAGTCCCATTTCTTTCCCTGGTTGTTTCTTGTTGTGAGACTGAAAATACTTATTATTCAAACATCACATGACCTCAGGCTTTTGGAAAACACTTCCATCAGGCATGACAACACTGCTAAAGTGAAGATAATTCCGCACAGAGTTTGTGTCAGTGGAGGAGGACAGGATTCAAGGTCATTTGCCCAGTCGGGACCAAGACGTAATATTTAAAAGGTGGTCAATACGTGCACTTTTTAAAATGCCTCCTATATTATTATCTTGTTTTCAACGAAGGAACAAAATACGTTGAATCTTAAGAATTTAGATGACCCCTGTATATTTTTAGTGTATAATGCACATGCATTTATGTCGGCTGTCATTAAAATGCAGTGTACAAAAGTCATAATAAAAAATTTAAAATAAATGCTTTTTGTAAAATGGAATTTAATTTCATTTATGACCTTTAAGTAACCATGGCTCAGGCCGGAATAAAGGTAGGGAAAGAATGTGGGAAGAAAGTAGGGCAGGGTCTAGTTTCGAAGGTACCATCCCCACATTATCTTGGTGCGACTGAGGAAATCCCGGGAAAACCATCAGTCAGGAGGGTCGATCGCTGCGACCTTATCCAGACCCTTTCGAATACGAAGCAAACGCTGTAACAAGTAAACTACACCGTCTCGATTTTTGTAAAATAGATTGAATGATTGAATTAATTTATGGTCTTTAGGCATATTTGCCTCAATCTGGGATAGAGTGGTTTAAGCGATAAAAAAGGTAAGGGTAAGGGCCTTATTTAAGGTGTCATCCTGTCATTCGCCTTGTGAAACTGCGGCAAACCTTGTAAAACTTCATTTAGGATGTTCGGCCGAGCGGTTCGAACCCACGTGCATACCCATTGTTGATCCAAAGTCCGCGACGTTTGCGTCTGGACCACGAGGGCTGGGTTTGTAGTATGAAGACTCAGTGTTTCAGCCAGTTTTGTTGTGTCTAAAAATAACTTTTAACACAGATTCTGACGATAGGTCTACTAGTAAAACTATTCCCCCTCTGTACCTGTAAGGGTTGTCTGGTCGAGGGCGGGAGCAAAGTTTTCATCTCTCTTGACGTCATAAAGTATAGAATCTCCGCGGAGCATTTTACCGAAATTTCATTGGTCGAAAACACTAGTGCATTTTGACAAGAGGGAACAGGGGAGGTTCTGCAGAAGTTAGAGAAGGGAGCTTCTCTACCCAAACCGCACCGAGTCAGGTAATGTTGTTCTGTACTGAAAGCGGGATGAAGCGAGAAGAGCCGAAACTAGCCGAGAAAGTCCGAAACTCGACCCGCTATTTCATTCCCGCCTTTTACCCCTCCTATTGAACAGCTGTGTGGAAGTGTGGAACACACGTTTTGTTGGGTATCCTGGCAACACACTGTACAAGGCCTTTAAGGATTTCGTCCTCGTCAAAACAAAACATCTTTCATTTTATATTACCGGCAACATTCGTTCGTCTTAACCTGACATAGCTAGGTGGTTGATTTATCAGTGTCTCTAAAAAAAAAAAAAAGCTTGTGAGTGACCTATTATAATAATTCATCTCTCCAAGTGTTGGTAACACAATTTTCCTTTAATTTCTTTTGACGTAGAAAAAAAAATAGTGCATCTTTTTTATTATTTTTATTTTTGCAAGTGGTGGTGGAATACAAACGAATTACGGTGTGTTAAAGAAGTGATTATACAATAATTTGTGAGCTAGAATTGAACCAAGAGAA
Source organism: Lepisma saccharinum (assembly GCA_022664845.1). Lineage (NCBI taxonomy): Eukaryota > Metazoa > Arthropoda > Insecta > Zygentoma > Lepismatidae > Lepisma > Lepisma saccharinum. Next base: position 9,716 of record JAGDQP010041586.1, on the reverse strand, counting down.
AGTCAAGAGAAAGACAAGAGAAAGTCAAGAAAGTCTTTCAGTTTACAAAAAGTGATCAATCTTGTTGCAAAATGATATACCCAGCAGAAGGAGAAGTTCAGGATAGCCCACCGGATTCCATGGTTGTGAACATGGTACCAGGGCAACCACTTGTAAGCAATAATTTCTATTCTAATTATTTTTTTTGCTACTTTTAAATTTTCTTTTATTGAAAACTATCTACAATATATTCTCTGTAAAAAGAAATGGTAACAAAGCGCGGGAAAGAATATAATCTAGGAAATTCAAAATATATCAGATCCAGTTCAAAATATTGGTCACAATCATTAAGTTGAAATTATACATTAGAATCTCTGTAGTACGACACAGATTACTATAATCCGACAAGGTCCGGTTCAATATGTGTCGGATTACACAGAATCTACTGCGTGTGTTTATTTGTGACACACGAATGCTGGGTAATAAACTGTATTTCCGTTGTCTATAGTCACGATATAGTAAGGAATTTCCCACACTGTGTACCGCGATACCTTGGGGAAACGCGGACGTACCCTAAGAGAATATTATTGTCACTCTGAGCACATTAACAAGCAATGTGCAATTGAAAAGAATTGTGAAACGATTAAAGGTAAAGGAATAATTATAGATCTGCTAAAAATTGTGACAGGAATTCGGTATAAGTGAAGATTATCTGTCAGTTGCAGTTATCAGATTGTTGTTGCTTAAAAAGTACAATAATACCACTAAGTAATCTTGATGATGATGATGTCTGTTCTGCCCGAAGACAGGCCCTAACGCGAATTTCCCTGGGCAAAGTGAACCGATGGTGGTTTGATATTATCTTCCATCAAGTGAGACACTTAGCGAATATATGACAACGTAGTATTTACGCAGAATCACATAATATACCAGGTTTTTTTATCCTTTAATGTGTCTAGAATATTGAAGAACACTGAACATAAAATAGAAACATTCCTACCGTATGCTCCTATGAAAATTTACTTTATATTCTGCGTCGGAATTTTACGGAATATCCCTGGGATATTCTGAGAATATCCTGAAAGGATACACCATCCCTCACATATTAGTAATATTCCGAGCACATGCGCTCATCTTGCACATTCAGATAAGATTCAAAGAATGTTCAAAGACCACAGAAAAAAAATAATAAAAAATAAATAAAAATGGTGTTGATTCAACACTTTTCGATGTCCCAGGCCGAGCACCAGTTTTTATGTTAAATCAACACAACAAAACGGTGTTGATATCGCTGATTCATGTTGCTTCAGCATTGTTATAGTGGTAATAATAACACCCTTCATTGTGTTGAATGAGCATTGATAGCACATCCAATGTGTTGAATCGCCGAAATCAACACCGTTTATGTTGATTTAACACAAAAACTGGTGGTCGGCCTGGGACATCGAAAACTGTTGAATCTACACCACTACTTTTCGCTTTGCATATGTTACGAATATCCTAAAATCGTACGATATTCTGACGGGGAAATTCATAGAATATCCCGAGAACATAGATGTGCTAGGTGGGACGATATATATTCGGATTCAAATTAAGAGAAAAGTAACACAGTATGGCAACAAAGAAATAATATCTATGCATCGAAATGTTCATTCAGTTTCAAATCTTCATTGAATTTTCGCTTGAATAGCAACGTTTTGGGGCTTTCTCGACGGTCATTTTTTAAAAATATAACAACGTGTACGTATCTCCATAGAAGCTACAATTTAATGCAATTGCAAACCTTTCTTGAACTTGGATAAAGTTATTTTAAATTACAGAACTAGGAAAATGTCATAATTCATTTCTACGTGGAATCTATATATACACAGCGTGTTTATAAACTACACCGACAAACTTCGAGATGGGATTCCTCACATCAAAACCAGACGAAACTGCCTGTGTCAAATTTTCAAAATCTCCATTGTTTCGTAGCTACAGCCTGCCGAAAGCGTGGGATAATGAACTGTAGACCTTCATATTTCTAACACCACGAACAGTAGAGAGGATTCGGCACGGTTAAAGACTTTTTTAAATTTGCTCTATTTGAAAATGCATACTTCAAAATTGTGTGATGGGTGCGTACGCAAGGGATTCCTCAAAGAAAGTGATCTCGGCATTTTTCTGAAGTAGAGATAGATCGAAATCAGCACGAATTAAACGACTTCCCGTGCGAGTACATATGACATACGTCATCACCGACATTCATCGTAAAATGATATATAATCTCTTTGATAACATATAAACAAAATGTTTAATGAAAGTCTGCAATTTGTTAATGCAACGACTCATATTTTGAGAAAATCTTTCGTCATATGGAATCTGCTTGAGATATCGGATTGGCGTAAACGAATTATTGTTTCCTGCTAGAAAGTCGCCCCATTTATGCTCATTTCGACTCATCTTTACTTTAGAGAATTTCTGGAAATCTCATACTTCCTTTTGGGGAATCCCTTGTGCACCATTGCGGAATTTCAAAATATGCATTTTTTGGATAATGCAGATTGAAAGCCTTTGACGGTACCATGTCGTATCAGCTCTAAAGTTGGTGGTGTTAGAAATTTGAAAGTCTAAAGTTCATTTTCCCGCGCTTTCGTCAGCCTGTAGCTTCAAGTCTGTGCACTTTTCGAAAAATTGTCAGAGGAACTTTCGTCTTGTTTTGATGTGAGGAATCACCTGCAGTAGTTTTTCGGTGTAGTTCATAAACAGTGTATAAATGTATGTATGTACGTTCCATCCTAGCCCAACTCTGCAACGCCTGGAGAAATTTCAACCAAATTTTTATACGCATATCACTTACAACCTGGAAAGAAATACTGTGGGGGTAATACACCCCTAGCACCCCTAGAAGTGAGGTTTGGAAACGGATGACATGTAAAATCACTTAATATATTATGGTTATCAGATATATCCTTACAGGCTGAGCAACCCACATCTCAATGTAGTTTGCTGGGTTGACTATCTCCAAGTGCGCAAACATGGTGTGACTATCAATAAATTAGCAACGGCTGTATTAGTTTTTCGATTCGAGACCCCGTAGGAGATGAAGAGGCGAAAAACCTATGGAAATCGCTCCAATGGTTTAAAACTCTTAAAATTACGAAATGATTCGTTAAATTCTTAAAGAAGAGTGGTAAATTACTATATTATCTAGCTACAATAAATATTCTGGCGCAAAGAGAATGGTGGTAAGAAATCTGTTCCACTCCTATGTCTTCTCTTGAATTGAATTGAATTTTATTTACGGCCTTCAGGCACCTATGGCTCATGCCTGGATAGGGTAGATCAGAAGTCGGCCAGCCCCCACGTTGGAAGTACAATCACAGAATTTGCCTGTTGTGACTTAGTGAAAACCCTGGATAAACCTCTGGCAGGATAACCTGTTGCTGATATCGAACCCAGAACATCCCGAATATGAAGCCAACGCTTTACCAACTGAGCTACGGCCGCTCGATTTTGCCTTTTCTTCATTATTTTCCATCACTCTTAGCTCCGTCTCTGCCTTGGTAACGAACCGTAGAAGGTTTCGAATGAATTCATTTATTTAATTTATTAACGGCTAAGCCCGTCACATATCTGAGCAGTAATTCCTCTGAGCGAGTACTGTTCCAGGTGATAAAGAAGGAGAGAGTAATGGCCGGGGTCATTGTTTAGGTAATGTAGGAAAACCGCAGCAAGACACGACCGGGAGTCCAAGACCGTTGCTACTAGACCAGAAAGGCTGAGTCAATAGATTGATGTTATTATCCACATAGTCAGGGTAATAATTAAAGTAAGTTTGGTATTATTTTCTAGTTAATGCTTTTTTTAACGCTTAAAAAATAAAACATTAATGTGAAAAATTATTTTCCTCTTGACAATTATGTACTCTTGTTCCAAAATTGTTCTTCTGCCAAACGCGTTATGCAAAGTAACGATTTTATAAGTAAGGAGTCAATTTCAGGTCAAATGTTCTTATCAAACTTGTGGCACACAATGTCATAGATTAACAGGAAGTAAGGATACTCAGCATACTATCCACAGTAAAGACTTCTGCTGCCATCTGTCCGGTTTTATACCAAGTTTCTTTTATCAATAAACCAACCTTAACCGTGATAAATTGTGTTTTTCTTTGTACTATGGATAGAATACGGAGTGTCAATTCTTATCGTTGTTCTATGACATTGTATGTTGCATATTGATAGAAAAAAAACCTTGGCCGTGTGGCTCTCTAGGACGTTGTGAGCAATTTATTCCAAGTTTGGATGTTACAACTTGAATTGCTTTCAAAGTACTGTCTGTTTGATGAAAAGCACCGGTCTAAACGAGTTTTCCATTTTCGAAGCAGTCGTGAAACTCTTGCCAAGTGATACCTTTTAATGGCGCCCTCGAATTTTTCTTCACCTCTTCCACATCTGCAAAAAGTTTTCTTTTGAGGATTTTTTTTCATTCCGGAAAATAAAACAAAGTCACTCGGAGCAAGTTCGAGAATATATCAGGTACAAAAGCTGGGTCATGTTGTTTTCCGTTAAAAATTGTTTCACAATCAAGGTTTTGTCTGCTGCTGAGGCACGAGTTTTGCTGCAACTCTTTTCATTTGCAATTTCTTGCTCAAAGTCCGTTGGCAGGAACTCCAGGGCGCACCAAGCAAATCGACAAGTTTATCAGTCTTCCATAATCAGTGCACGAATTCTGGCGATGTTTTCGTCCGTTCGGGAGGTCGAGGGTCACGCTGAGCGAAGTTGGTCTTCAAGTGACCTCGAAGCGGAAAAAACACTCGTAAAGTTTTCTTTTTCCCAGATCAGCTTCCTTGTGAGCCGTTTCAAGCATTGCAGCTATTTCCTCAAACAGAAAACAGAGTTTCATAGCCTCACACGTTGTTTCCACTTTCCAGTTATCACAAAAATTGCCAAACAAGCGAGAAGTGCTTAACAAAAATCCTTATTACGTGGCACCACTACATCACTCAATAACGCTGGTAGGTAGACTGATGCAGAAGTTCCTGTAAGAGGCATCTAGCGGAAGAAGCACGTACTACAACGGATTCGGCCACCAGAGAACGATTCCGGTTTCTTTTGGGTCTCCCCTCGTATATAATCATACAAAGTTAGAAGCAAATTGGTCTAAGCGTTGTTACATGAAACGCAAATGTAAGTTTTAATAAATAACTATTGTTATCATGGAAACAGTAATAAACTGAAAGTTCTAATGCGGCTAAAACATGGAAGGTTGTATACACTGTCAGAATACTAAATTTGGAGGGAATAGGTCCAGTCGTTCTTACGTAATGCGTGGCAACATATATTTCTTAAAGTACCGTTAGCATGGAATTCATTCATACTGCAGCAAGTCCTGACGTTTGACCTCATTCTTACATTTCCATCATCCAATGAAAGTTGGGATTGTCTTCCACGTATAGTTCTCGCCAATATCAAATCCCAGAAACCTGCTCCAAGACAATCACTAACACTGTGCTAAATTGGGTGATCATCGTTCGAAAAATCTCGGAGAAGTTTTATTTCTAAAAATGGTGTAGGGTGAGGGTATAAGAGTTTTGATCTCAGCCTGAATCATAGATGACTAAAGGTTATAAATAAATTCAAAACGCAGAGATCCAACAGACCCTCTAGTTTCTGCACCGTCCTCTATGACTTCGTGCTGAACTCATTCACTTAGCGATCATTGTTTAGGGGAAGAACCAAAGTACAATAAATTTCCCTTTGCAGCAAATGTGACAGGTACGAGATCAAAAGATTGTTCTAGTTCTACTAGTAATGGTTAAGTAAATTTTACGTTTTTAGCTCACTTTGTGGGTATAAATGTTAAAATTATGAATTGTATAATTAGTTCTAATCACCTTCACCTTCTTAAAATTCAACACTTACAAGTGACTCAATTAAACAAGTTATTCTTAAAAGTGATTCAATTAAATTATGCTTGAACCAGAGAAATTAATGGAACAACTCCAGTTTAGGGAAAGCACCTTCAACCAGTCTATTTTTTTTTCTTACGCTACGATAATCTTAACAATATCTAACCTAACGATTAAGAAACAATAAATTATTGAAATAAAAGCAATGAAAAATGGTTTGAAAGGGCCAATGAATAATCTGAGTTTACCCTAGCTTTATTTATTAAAACTTTTAATTTAATCAGTTCAATAGATGTCCATGTGTGTTTTCTGCTAGGGTCCATTGAAACGCAGTGGTTCGGAGTTCACTTTAACAAAAACTGTAGGTTCAGCAGATGGTTTAGGACGTCAACTATCTTATTCAATCCATCTGTGTTTTTACATTGTTAACTTTATGTGTAAGATGTATTGAAAAAATAAAGCATATCTCGTCCTGATTCACCCAATGCGACATGCACCTTGTTGTGCGAGATGAAAAATAAAAGTTTTCACCATCAATCACAGGTTTAGGTGTAGACCTAAGCTAGGCATCTTCTAGTTACAAGACGAACTTGTAATTATTTTGGAATTGTGCGAGGAAGAAAAAGTATTTGATAGTTTGTCTGTGATAATGTTGGCATAGCTAATTTGATTCAGAACCAACGGATATTGTTTGCTGATAATTATAATTCTTTTAGAACAATATATGACTGCCAGGTTGCCAGAAACTACAAAATTATATAAAACAAAAACAGTAGTAACAAGTTAGTTATAAATCTTAATAAGAGCTGTATAGCTATATAGGGTGAGGTAAGCTAATTTGGTGGTATTTTTATATAAAATGTTTTTTTTATAAGGGAAATAAAAAAAAACTTCTTAAAACGGTAAAAAATATGTTATAATATTTTTTCATGGTACTTTTTTTCATGATATTTCTGTGAAATTAAGAATATAGTATACTATAACAATTCAGTACATTATCATCTCGGCTGACGACTGAACACTCAAATTTTGGTGCATCTGTGCTACCTATAGTACTTTTAAATGGGCAAAGTTCATGAGGCTTCCCCAATTATGTACTACTGCTCGTAACTATAAATCACTACGCTACGGCTGTAATCGAGTAAAGTTGCTATCCTGAATGAGGTTCGAATATTCCTCATAGGAGGAGGAAGGTAATGAAAATAACAGATTGTATTTGCAAGTATATTGTAAGAAAACGACGTGACGAAAAATTTTTATTACCCATTTCTACGGTCGTTATAATATTGGAAATAAAGATGAAGATATTGTGAAAATCTGAGTGGGGTACATCGAATAGCACAGAAGTGCAAATACTATAAAAAATATTATGGAAAAAGTTGTTATATGACCAGATTAAGTATGGATGATTTTTATACAAATCCATTTATAAACTGATATCATTCTTTATTGATTTCCTTTATTCGCAAATATTTTCCTTCTTGGCATCCTGGCGTTATACCTATCACTTACAGAATGGGATCCCCTCAACCCCCCCCCCCCCAAAAAAAAAACAGAAACGGAAGGTCAAACATGGAGGAGTAAGTGCAATTTTCTATAGTCCCTAATAGTGTATGTAACTTGTATTTATAGAAAACACCGTGAGTACGTTTATATTTAAACATTTTCCTGGAAAATCTTAAGAAAAGTGTTAAGAAAGTGGCCTTAGGGTTGATTTTGATTTCCAACAATACAATGACCTGACACAGAGTACAGAAATTGCCTTGTAGTGGATTGTATGGAATACATATCACACTTTAAGTCCCCTACCTCAGAGTTCTCATTTAAATTCAGTCGAGAATAGATGAAGAAGACCAATGGATGAAGACCACAGGAAAAGGGTGTACTATGTTAGAACTGATGAAGGACTGATATAGATTTAGAATTAATAAGTGTTTGTGCAACAAAGTAAAACATAGTAATATGAATCTTTCAATGACCATACAAAAGTTCTCCCTCAGGCATATTGTAGAGTACTTAATTCAGTGCAGACGAGCTCCTATGACTGGTATATTGTAGTCTTCCCATTATAGCTTATCATGAAAGTTCACCAGACGAAACACACACACAAAAACGATGTGATACAATTTTGCACTCAAGTTTCAAATCCGAATTAATCGGCTCAGAAGCGTCATCAGAAGCAGACAAGCAAACACTACAAGGACGAAGAGAGAGCACTTCACTCACTGGAAACAAAAGATTACAGGAAAGGCAGCAAAGCTTCAGATGTCTCCGTTTGTATCGGAGACCTTCCACGAGAATTTCAAGAGGAAACTTTAAGCAGTAGAGTCTCCAGGGCTTCGTTAAGGACGTTGTTAAATGTTACTGACAGCAGCAATTCTGGTAGATGGAATTTTCACCTTACTGTACTTCTGTGTTTCATGCTATGTCTTTCAATTCTGGATCTGAGGGAATGGATAGGACACTAAGGTTTCTTTAAGCGGTCCACCTCTTTCGATTTAGCCTTGTCTATCTGTAATGCAGACTTTCCAAGTCTTAATCAAAACAGGTATAAAGAATTTGAATTTTATTGTTGACCTTTTGGCATCTATAGTTCAGGCCGGGATAGGGTAGGGGAAGGGATGAGGAAAGGGATCAGCCAGGACATAAGTTGAAGATACCATCCCAGTATTTGTTCGTCTCACTTCGTTTACAGTTGATCGTCCATCCAAGACAATGCCTAAGAAATAAGTATAAAAGTTCTCGGAAGAGAGCCACTTCGTGTGTTATTATCACGCTAGACCCATTTCACACGTATGTGAACAGAATAACCTAACTTGAAGTTAACATGCAAGAAATTACCAAGAAATCAAGATGTTTTGAAATAACGAAACCAAATAACGTTGTGCAACATATTCCGGATCCATACCTGCTTGGATTTTTATTTTCTGGTAATAATATATTTACCATATACGTTATCTCAAAGTTCAAAATGCGCCCACACAGTATAAACATTGCATGCACTGTATGTATATACTTATGAACATACATTTGATACAGCGTATATGCAAAACAAATTTCGACATCTCACTACTGTCACGTCAGAACATTTTGTGATTTCAGTTCAAGGTTTCACAACTAGGGAGTGAAAAATTGGATAACTGATAGAATTATTATATTTTCCCTTTTTGCTATGAACTTTTGAAGTGATTATTCAGAACGTTCCTTTTGAAGAAATTTCAAAATCTGCTTAGTTTCTGAGCTACAGGCTCCCCAAGTTTGATCAGTTATTTCAGGGATATACTGTATATTAATTTCGAACTCGATTCACTCGATATATTTTTTATATTGAAGAACGTTTCATATCGGCCTAATAATTTTGTAGTGTTTTTGAGCAGTTTTTTTTTTTCAAATATGTAATGACTATAATTATCAAATTTCTGTTTATATATTAATGAGTTTATACAAATTAAAATTGTACTTGGATCGGTTATGTTTTGTATACACACAGAAAATTAAATTTAACGGTTGCTTCGAAACGCAAGTCTATGTATTGGTTAAATACTGTATATTTATTTTAATGCGCAATTAGTTTCATTTATTGACATATGAAATGAATTTGATTTTCTGCAAAATTTCTATCAAGTGATTGGAGGATGATTATTAAATAAATATTAGTTATCAGAAATGTAGCATTCATATTGCTGTAAATAAGAGGTTATTGGAATCGTGAAACCAATTTAATTCTTCTAGGATTACATCTCGAAAAGGAACTGTTACAGAGCACAGGAGATCTTTGATTCAGTAGACTCAGAAAATTGAATGAATCGAAATAAATTATATGCATATTAAGTGCATCGTTTGATGC
>JAGDQP010041585.1:0-16843 GCA_022664845.1 Lepisma saccharinum | reverse complement strand
ATTGAGATACTACTGCCAGGACAGGAAGATTGCATATAGGACTCCGTGAGAGAAAATAACAAGATCACCCAATAAAGGATGTCCACAGGGGGTCTGTATGTGACCCAATATTTTGGAACATATATATTGCTCCCTGTCTCAAGGTTCTGGATCGGATGGGATATTTAACATCGGTAATAGTGTATGCAGATGACCTCGCTATTTTGGTGGAGGGAAAAACGCGAAGACAATTAGACATTAGGACAAACAAGATCACACAGTATTAGGGAATTGGTGTAATGAAAATAAACTTAAAATTTCAGTTAATAAGACTAAGTGTATGATATTTAAAGGAAAGTTGGAGCAGAATCCTACAATTAAGTATGAAAATAAGGCTATTGGAAGAGTTGATAAGTTTAGACATTTGGGGCTTATAATTGATGAAAAGTTTAACTATAACGCCCACATTGAGGAAACTACTAATAAAATTTTGAAATTTGGAAATAAGATAATAACATTGGCAAGCACTAAATTTAAATTACCCACACAAATTTTGAAATTGTATAACTCCCAGATAGTAAATGCTATTGGCACCTATGCGTCCAGTGTATGGGCACATTGGTTGCAAGAAAACAAATCATTGGCGTTAAAATTTAACAGAGCTCAAAGAACCATCTTATTGCGAATGTCTGGAGCAGATAATACAACACCGAGGGAAACCATAAATGCCATTCTGGGGATAAGACCTTTGCACCTAGAAGCAATTAAAATGGCAGCTCAATACTGGATAAAGCATGAAGACTAAATGAGAGATACGGAAATTTTGCGGAAAATTCTACAAGATATAAAAGACATTCATAATAAAATAAATCAAATTTGGCTAATAAATTGGCAACATTCCGGAAAATCGAGAAGGTTGTATGGAATAATACCCCTGATTGAACAACGTTTAAAATGGAGCAATTGGAATCCAGATAAGTGCTCGATGCATATCCTAAGTGGATATGGACCATACAAATCGAAATTACATGAACTAAAGATAGTGGAATACCCCGAGTGTTATTGCGGACAACTTTCAACTCCCGAGCATATGGTTCTCCATTGCCCAGAAAATCAGGTGAAGGCGGACGGAACTGTTGATACTCGAATTGTGGATTTGAGAAGTGAACTAAAGAACGTTGACATACACGAAATAAACGAAGATGACATCAAAAGAGCCTCCCTGGATATGTTGGCTACCATCATCTCATATAAGGAAAAATAAATTTATATGAGAAGAATGAAGAGGAACATATATAACCAAGAATGAGGAGGAACATATATGACGGGAAACAATGCATATTGTAAATAATGTAAATAACGTAGTCGAAGGATGTGTGAAGCGCGCGACCCGGGTACCAAGAGGAGTAGGCGGTGCGGTATAAGCGGAATGCAGGAAACTCACATAATAGAATTCATACGAACTTTGTGGACTAAACATCTCTTCCACGGCTGTAGTTCTGACAAAATGTGAGGACTCAACGCTAAATCGCGAACCGAAACAAGTGTGCTCCGAGGCTAGCCATCAAGCATTGCGGGAATGCGAGAACTTTCGTGATTAACGATTACTCATCCGCGAGGAAGCCCCCAATGCCTGACCACCAATCCTATGGATGGATGGTAAGCGGAGTAACGAGGTAACTGGATTGGCAAAGTAAACAGTGATGCGCAATTTGAAAGAAGTATGAAGTGTAGTGTGAATATGTGGTGTGGTTGAAGATTTGGCTGTGAAGAAACTTCCAGGACAGGACATAATCTGTACGGATATGGAAGGGGGTGTCCCAGCTCCCTGGAATGAACTTTAACGGCTGACTTCCCTGGTGAGAATGGATGATGATAGTGAAAGCTAGGTTAGGATAGCTAGGATTAGATTAGAGTAGATAGGTGAAGGATAAAAATTAAATTCTGATGCGGAACAATTCATAGGGAATTAAATGTAAATTATTATTAATACTTATTGTGATAATTTGCTGATGATAATTTTTATTTTGGTTGAAAATGTATAGATAGAGGAACAGAAGTCCATATAAATCAATAGTTGTTTAGTGTCCTTGTATTTCGTATTTGAATTGATACTATTTTGGAAATATATTATATATCATTAATGAGTAGATTACGAAAAATGAAGTATAAATTTTTATTAACAAAGCTATACAGATACCACAGTGCGGGAAGTGTTTTAAATAACTTTATTTTAACTGTATAAATGAAAAACAAACTGATACTAACAATAATAACTAGACAACTGTGTAAGGACTAATTATACCGATGTATAGGATTAGTAAAGAAGACACTTAAGAAAAGATTGAAGTCACAATATAAAAGCAGGAATTAATAAAGTGAAAAACATTAATAAATAATAGTAAAATGTAACCCAAATAAATAATAAAACTTAATATATTAAACCACTAACACCAGTGTGTTCAATACATGATTGTATTTTGTTACAGCTCATTTCCATGTATGTACGTATTGTAAACTGAAATGAAAAGAAAAATAAAAAAGAGAAAAAAAAAGAAAAAAAGAAAAAAAGAAAAGAAAATAAGAAATTACCCACACTCGCGGAAAAAGGGCTTAGATTTGCCAGCGGGAGCCAGGCTAAAAAGAACTTCCCCGGCCCCCTCTCTTTGCTATTACTCTCTCTTTTTTATGTAAAGAATACCTTGAGGAACAACGGGTCCTGCCGATTTCGTGCTTCGGCGCCGTGTCAGGGGCGGACGCAAGGAGACGAATACCGGAGATGACCTGTCCCAGTCCCGTGGAGAACACTTTTAGTTCGCTGCATTTCAAATGCTCGAAGCGGGGCTGAGCCAAGATGGCTGAGAGGTAGGGGTGATCAGAGGGTACCAAATGAAAAAGAAATATTGGGTTTAAATAATAATAATAATAATAATAATAATAATAATAATAATAATAATAATAATAATAATAATAATAATATGAATGGTGCCAGAACATTTTGTGCACTACCAAATGTCGAGACCACGAGCCACCACAGAGAACCACGGCGCTCATTTTGTCCCCACGCAAAATTTCAATTCTTCTGAGACTAACATATATAGTAAAAACCAATTATAACATGTAAGAAACTAGTTTATCATCTCTTCCAACAGTAAATCATTACTAACTGCAATAATTATAGTATATCAGAACAATAGTTATATTACCAAGTAATATAGAAGAGAAAGATGATGAAAGAGAATTATTCAAGAAACAAACTTTACAAACTTATTAATTATTATCTTACCCGAAACAATTGTAATAAAAATCTTCAATGGAAGATGTGCCCATACATCACCACAGAAGATCGAAGATCGGGCAGCGCACTAAAAATTAAAATTGATTTTGACTGTCTATAATTTTATACGTGCCTGGATTGGGTCCACTATTCGTTAATATATGTACACACATACTAATAAAATTGTTCTAGAATCGAGCAGTCGTAGCTCAGTGATAGCGTGTTGGCTTAGCATTTGGGAAGTACTGGGATCGATCTCAGCAACCGAACACTCAAAATTTTCTAAGGTTTTTCCTCACTCACACCACGAACATGCCGGAATAGTACCCGGACCGTCTACCATGCAACATCCTCTTACTGACCCTACTTAGTTGTGAGACTCAGATGCTGAAAGACTTTAAAATAGATCAGAAAGAAACTATTCCACACTTCACTTCTTCTCTTAGAAATCAACATAACAAACACTTATCGATGTATAACGAACAAAACATTTAATTTATGTTTTATGCAAATACTCAGATTTTTTTCTAGTGTTTCATATTAGTAAAAGAAGTTAATTTCTGTTTCACTTATTTCAGAAAATAATGCGGGCATCGAAAATGATCTTGTTTCATTAAAGTGTCATTTGTTCTTATTAGCTATTTAGATATAAATTGTTATCTTTCTGCTTAAATAGTGAATAATTAGCTTTCCTATAACATGCACTACATATGATACGTGATAACAGACATGTTGAATTATATATCTCTTGTTTGTCTTCAGAACATGATCTAAACTATCAACAAGGGTATCTTGGAACTTTTGCCTCATCCTGTATACGTTAAGTAAACAAGACAAAAAAAAATCTTGTAATCTCACTGAATAGAGAATAAAGATATGGATGAATGAATACTAAGCATTGTTACAATGCATGTTGATAAAGTAACTTTGTTACAAACATTTAAAGCCATTTCATCCAACATTTTTCATAATTTTCCTTGGAAAGATTTTTCAGTTTAATTTTTATACTCACTTCTTTGCACAAACTCTAAGCTTTTTGACCGTGCAGCCGTAGCTTAATTTACGCGTTGTCTTACCAATAGGAACATCCTGCAAACGCTCCCTGCAGCGGTCTAAACTGACTGAGCTTTCTTGAAGGTTTTCCTCAGTTACACAGCGAAATACCAGGATCGTACTTTCAAACTAGACCCTGTCTGACTACCTTCCAATATCCTCTTGGCCGCCCTATACCCGCGTAAACCTCAGGTACCTAAAAGCCATATATATAATTTAAATTTCCTACATTTGTTTACGGAAGTCACGGATCTTAGCGTCACCTGCTTTGCATTTATGCTTTGTTATGCTTCGTTTTAATTTGTAATTTATCTTTGTGATGGTTATCATTAATTTATTTAATCTTAAGTGGAAAAAAGGAAAATAGAAAATGTTCTAGCTGAAATTTAAAATTTGTAATTAATTCAAAATTACACTGATATATTTACAACACGATTTCGCCCATTATTAATTAATTGGGATGTTCCAATTAATACGAAGATTTGGGGAGGTACATAGATTAAGACTGAGATATTGAGAAAATAGAGATGGAGAGAGGCAGGGAGGGAGAGGGAGATTGGAATGATCGAGAATACGTAGACTATTTCTGAATGAGATTAAGAGAGATATATATATTTAATGTTCAGTATCATAGAGTAATAGGGGTTTCGTTAGATATCTTACATCGACACGCACACTATATGTCACATAATGTATGCACTTACATGTTCGACGGGAGAAAATACCACCTTTAATTTTCTTATGCTGAAAGAGAGCTCTGTCTGTTACGACTTACCGTTGCGTAACTCCCTATTGTTTGAAGTTTAATGGGTTTCATAACCCACATAATATTTTCGACGCGGTGCCTAACCATTTTCTTAGTTGATAATACAAGCGCAATAATCTCTCTTTTTTTTAAGACAATACGTTTAAACTGAACTTTTAATAGTATCATCATCTTGTATTCTTGTCACGACACTAGAATACAACTTTATTTTTTAAATAATAATTCCTAACTGGTTATTATTCTTAAGTATTTATTTATACAAATTCAGCACTTAGTGTAACCGTTCGGAAGATACAAAGGATGATAACATTCTTAACTTTGAACCCCCACCATTTTGGATAGGGACAACGTGTTGGAAATTTTTTTCAAAATATATCCTATGCCAAGGCCTTTTAAACGAGGTGACGCTCGACACCATTTCCTGTTTAAAATTTTGAAGTAACCTCCTCCTTCACCTCTTTGAGGGGGGTCAGTATATTCAGAAGGAGTGACAATACTATAATATTTTGCAAGCAATTATGACATGTGGTATACGACAATGTTTATCAATACATATAGAAATTAATTACTTACAATTTATAATGATTTAATCTGTCATTACCTTCATGATAAATGCCTAATTGAAGTGCATGGTTTACGATGGCTCAACCGACCTAGTTAGCTTAGCTAAGTTCTAGAAATGACTTATAAAAAGACAATGTCTTGGCTTTATTTATTCTGAAAAGAAATGCGAAATTTATTGTAACATAATAAAATTTAATTTAGAATTATCAACAATAACTTAAAGTATGTGACGTGTTTACATATTAATAGAACTAATCGAGGACTGAATGATTTCGTTATTCTACAGTTAGATTCACAGTGTGAGAAGATGCAATCTTTATGCATTACGTTGAATGGATTTCTGTCATTGAGATGCATTAACGTAAAGACTTAGAAAAGCATTTCATAATTGGTGTCATTCAGTCCTTCGTAGCGACTTTAATATGAACACTCTTTGTTTAGGAAGAATTTTGAAGCTACATTCAAATGTTTGAACTAATTAAGTATTGCGTAGTCGAAGGCTTATCAATATCACTATCTACATAATTGCTAAAATGTTTGTGATGAATAAAACAAAATTACAATTGAAGAATTATTATTATTTTATAATTACAATTGTATCGCAAGCTATGAATCTATATTAAATTCGATTTTCCGTCAACATTATTGACTATCTGTAAACCGTTCTTTCATGAGTGTATCCAATTACATTGACGCATACAAATTGACTTTGTAGTATTATTGTTATGCACCTCCTAATATTTCTGTCCCATTCAATAATTGCAGCTGAACAATGGCAAGTTTGTTTGAAGTAACGAACTATGTGAGATTTTATCAATATTGATATTGTCAAGTTATTGTTATATTTCGTATTCAAGTTATATTTTCATAATCACCGACACGCAATATAGCATGAGTAGACACGGGCTAAACAATTTATCTGAGCATATATTTCTGTCTATGTTTGCTTATTACGTGTTTGAACTGCTGTAAGAAATCATTGGTTTCATTCTAAAATAGGAAATAAGCATTTTCCTTATGGGCAAAATTTCACTACTACAAGGTAAGTATAAACATAAAAGTTTGGTATTTACCTTATAAGAGCACATACAAACAGAATTGGAAACATTTTGTTTAAAGAAAGTCACTTAATATACGTCAAGAAAGAAGGAAATGCGAATTTGTATTAAACTTTTCAGTCTCACAAAATATCAACATGAAAATACGGTTTAATTATATCCCAAATTAAAGGAATGTTAATGATAGTTGCCAAAATTGAGCAAAGATCATGAAGCTAAGAGTGAGTTCCTGAAAACTACACACATTCCCACATAGCAAAATGACGTCCCAGGGATATCTGACGGATCTCCTGGCGAGATATCGGGACGTCCGTAGGACGTCCTGTTTAAGTCCCGTTTACATCCATGGGACGTATAGTTATAATTAATCCTTCGTATAACTATACGATAGCATATCCTTCGTATGATTATAATTAATTAAATAATAATAATAGTAAGGTATATTTAATTTATAGAAATACCAGGTAGGTAATCCCGCACGGCTTTCCGCGGGACATCCAGGGGACCTCCATACGGGATGAACTGTTTGTATTGCCCACAGAGTTATCCCACGGATGTCCTTAGGACATCGCTATGGGAGCAGCACCATTCTGACGGTAGTGGGATCTAAATGGGACGTCCCAGGGATGTACTCTGCTATGTGGGTTGAGACTTTACTCAACTCGCTCGACGATAGCAGGAAGGTGTTCACATTAATCTTTATGACTGAATCATTTCTTATTGATTCCCCACCGAGCATTGATAAATATTGCTTGTATCTAAGTGGTAATTATCCTTCGAATGTATTATTTATATTAGAGGATTGGTAATCACTGAGCCACCGTAGCTTAGTGGTAGAGCGTTATCGTATCCTGAGTTGAATCCCAGCGGCCGGGCATCTTGACAGGTTTTTCCAGAAATCTTCCTGAGTCACACCAGCAAAATGCTGGGATGGCATTTAAAACACAGGACCTGGCCGACACCCTCCCGAATCCTTTCCCCTTTTCTACCCCGGCCTCAGCATTAGATGCCTAAAACCTAAATAAAATTCAAATTCAAATTATCGTTAATCATAAGCACCGTTTATTCACAAACGAAACTGAAAGCCCAAACTAAAAAAAAAAAATATTATTTAACAATTATTTTCTTATACATTATTCGCTTCAGCTGATTTCGCTGTTGAATAAAATATTCTAAAGTCACCTCGGCGTAAGAACCGGTTTGCAATCACGGACAAGTAGTACAAACAGCTGGTGGCAACATCCCTACTGTTGGCTTCTGGCAGCGCAACACAATAAAAAGCATCCCCGCTGTTGTCTCAGTTAGTGAATAAAGCGTCTCTTCTAATAAAAGCCACACCAGATCTTTGACCGTGAGTATTATAGTTGAGCCTTTCGTATCCCAAGATACGTTTCTGTGGTTGCCATATATAAATAAATTATGTATTTTTTCTGTTATGAATGGCTAATACGATTTCGGTTAAAAAAAATCTGACTTATTAACAGCTTTTAAAGTAATTGTTTTGTCTTCAAGAACATTGATGAAATTATGAAGCGCCGTCTGGCGGAGTACAATAACATGTTTAGGAAGATTTTGTCTTGGCTAGGAAATTACATTTTCAAAATGAAATACTGCACTACGATATTAATGAACAACATCAGGAAGATAAAATCGGCATTTGATGAGAGGTACATAATATTTTTTTCTTAAATACTAAACCACAGAAGATATTACAAATAAGGCGATTTTTCGGAATACCATTAATTGAGGTGGGAATTTTCAACATTTCTTTATTCTTCGGTAGAGAAAATCGAGAGATCATTTGAACGGTAGCACCTCCCTCAACCAAAACTTTAAAGATGTGCCAACTAAATGAACTTAAATAAAATACCACCTTAAGAGGACCGGTGTCTATGCCCGAGATACCTAAAGACAATTATTAAATTCGAAATTCAATTTCAGATACTTGGAAATAGAGAGAAGAGAACGTGAAATGAAGAAAATATGTATTTTCTTCATTTGCTGAAATATCCTTAGTATGCTCTGCAGCTCAGGTTCCATATGTTTATGTGAAACATTACATAAACAAAAGTTATAAACATACTTTATGTATAGTACTGTGAGACGAAAAATTGCGAAGTGGTTTCGTTCGTTTCAAATAATGAACAATAAGTTGAATTTAGTATTCTAAAACAAGCCTGCTAAAGAAGTTATCTGTAATTTAAATTTTGCGGGTGCACCACAGCCTCCATTTTTATTTTTAAAAAATCGATGTTTTTAACTACGTATACAAATGTGTATACATTTGTGAGTGGTACGCTCTTAATATAACGCTATGCTTTTGTTTTACATTTAAAATTTGAAAACATTTAGAATTAGCTCTGCTACTTAACCCCTACTTTGCGAGAAAACTCGTGGATATAAGCTACGTTAACAAGTGACAGTGACTACAGTTGGAGAGTTGATTGTTAATGTTTCAAATGCAAACAGAAAGTGTAGTTTCCTGTTGAGATAATAGCAAATCCAAATTTATACACATAAAAATAATACAAAATTTCAGATTTTGAAAATTTGAAAGTTATTGCGGCAACCGAAAAATTTATTTTTTTAGAAAGCAAAAGCTTTAATATGCGTATTCGGGAAGACTAAATTCAATTTATTTTCACTGTTAGAAACCAGTCATATAAATTTGACTTTTTTCGCCCCACCCTAATGTATAACGTAACGGACATTCCATGATATAACAGACCCCCACTGTATAAGGCGATAACCCACAGTTTCCTTATTTTTGGGAAAATTGGGTTGAATGTTTAAGTACGTTGCATATACTTAATTTGCTGCATAAAAGTTCTCAGTTGACGTCTTCAACAAGAATTCCCTTGTGCTTATTCTAAATTTACATCAATTTAGCATTCAAATTATAGGTTAAACAAAATTAAAATTAAAATAGTTTGTTTCCACCTATTGATGGCTATCACCATTTACGTGCATATGTATTGTTGAGTATCACCTTCTACAAGAAAAGTACTGTGGTTGACGTTGTAATTTGAATTTTTATTTAACGCTTGTAAGCATCTGTAGCACAAACCGGGATGGAGAGAGGGAAGGAATCAGTCATGATATATTTGAAGGTCCATCCCGGCATATACATGGTGTGACCAACGGAAAAATAGTGTTATGAATAATACGGATTGCATACGTTTTATGTCAAAGCAATGATTAAGTTTACGACTGAAAAATTATATATAACAGATACTAGTTAGACATTCTGAATCTAGAACTAATGGAACAGAGACACTTTGTCATAATTCTAGTCGCAATTATAACACATTTATATATTCTAAGTACAAATACAAAATCTGACACGTCTTCACTTCAAATTAGTAGTATAAGCACATTTGCACTTGTGACTGGATCTTTAGATTACATCTACGGCATGAGGTATTTTACATGCTGCTACAAGTTGACTCACTGCTAAGTCATCTAACTCTCCTTACTAATACTTGAACTCACGATCAAAGCACAGCGCTTGATTGATCACAATGCTCAATAAAATCGTTAATAGAGTCGAGTATATTAATATAAGATACGTCATAAGAGATGTTCCAGACCTTAGCCTCTGTAACACGTCGTACGAACACTTTAACCAACTGAAAATCACTATATCAAAAAATCTGACACATGAAAATTCTGGCAACTGGAATATGTTACTTCCTTTACATTACGCACTCCACACTAACTTCTTGTAGTTAGTTATGGGTCTACTTAGGTACTTTTATTTGAAACGCACTATATTACACTGTTAGTTTCAAACTATCACATTCTTAGTCATAAGTATGTAGTCCCGACAGTTCTATTCATTACTAGACTCTACAGACTGTTCGTCTGAATGTGCTTCCTGGGAAAAACGTTGTTGTAGATAGAAATCATGGTACACTGGAGGAATCCATTTCAGACACGATATGAAATCATAATATTTTACTTTCTCGAGTGGAATTTTCGAAGTATACTTTCTCACAAATGGAATAGAGGACAAGTCAATTTGATGTCTGCCCCGATTTTTAAGACTTATGTTTACAAAATCGTTGGTGTCTGGTGCATAAGAAGTTGACGCTGCCAAATTATATGAATGATTACTCTCGTACTTCATTCTTGCGACTTCCCTTAGTTTAAAAGGATGTCCATTTTCATATCTGGTTGATCTTTTAATTCCGCCGAGAAGACTCGAAAATGTTAGAAAATGTTATTGAGTCATTACGAAGGTTTTTGAAGGTTTGGAATGCTTGCATGTGTCAATTACATCTTTCCAGTGTGCTAGATTGTACACGTTCTGGTGATTATGGCGAACACTATTCTCTATAGCAGCAGAATCCCTATCTGATGGTAACATAGTATTTCCAACAACAGGGAAATGTTGTATGTTATTAAACCTTCCGCTACACAAGAGATACGGCCAGAATGACACAAGTATCCAGTTTTTGTTTTGTCTACAGCAATTGTCCGAGAACACAGTGAGTGTTTCTCCACGTAAGTAAATTTCTTCAAAGAAGCCATGAAGGCAACTTGCTATTTCTTCAGACCTTCGACCTGCAACAGATTCATCCCACAGGAAGCAATAGCCTTGTTCTTTGCCGCAATCATGAATGTTAAAGTTGTACGTAAACATTTTCCTATTGTAAAACGTAGGAACTGTTGACAACTTTGGTGTAGGAAGAGTTTGCTGCATGTCGAATGTGAGTGTTAAATGTGATAAATCTCTTGATATACTTGAAAGCTGAGTTATCCTGCTTCGGCTTTACGGTGATTCAATTGCTGTTTCTGTTCGGCAGCCCTCAGAGCCTCGTGATCTCCTCTGAACTTAGCATCAGTAATAGCGATCTGAAGTCGATCACATTCAGAACAAGTATCAACTTTCGGCGTTTCAAATGCAATGTTGAAGTCTTCTGTAAATATTCTGTATTTGTCTTGTGAAACTAGTGTAATGTTCATTTCTTTACAGTAACTTTTACTGTAATCATCATAACACTTTCGAATGGATGTTCCGCTGTCATGTATTCTTTGTTGTAGTTTTTCTTGCGGGAATAGTGGCTCTTGTAGCGAGGCAGTTTGTTGATGTGAGCTCAGACATGTTCAATATTACTTGCTGAATACTTTTTATGATGTCGCCCGTAACGCCTACATTCATCACAAGTTGGAGATACTATTTCCGGTGTATGTTGTTCATTTCTTCCAGAACTAAAAGATCGATCCTTTTACGAGAGTTCTGTAAGCCATGTATGCTTAGAAATCCTTCTTACACACACAAATGCCCGTTGAATCCCTTACATAGTAATCAACTGAAATGTTATTCTTCACTGGATTTTGTGCCTTATACTTCCTCTTTACTTTTATGTGGCCGAATAATTCCAAATAAATACGCGTTTTGCGTGTTGTAACAACCATTCTTCCAAAGGTTGTAAAAAATACGGTTACGGGTATCTTCGTTTACTTTCACAAAGCACTTCTTTCTGCATCTAAAAACTTCTCCAATTTGGCGTGAATTTGAAATAACTCCTTTCCCTCTTTTGGTGATATAGCTTTCACCCTGATTTCGACGTAGCTTTGCCTTGTTCTGTTCACTTAGATTTCTCTTCCGTTTTCCACCCTTTTTGATGATCTGACGTTCATGGTTTCGTTGCGCATTCTGCGAAAGAAATAAATAAAAAATATCAATAACAGCAAGTTTTGTAAGAAAAGATTTGAATTATTTTAGACATACACAAGTTTATGAATAACATCTCTCATTTGAACTTCAACTTTATTTAAGGCCTTTATGCATCTCTGGTACAGACCGGAACAGGGGAAGGGAGGGTAGTCGGCCAAGGCCTAGTTTTGTGGGTACCATCCCACCATTTGACTGGTTAGACTGAGGGAAAACCCTAGAAAACCCTCAGCCCTGATGGTCGGCCGCTGGGCGCAAACCTGCAACTTTCCGAATGCGAAGCCAAGGCTCTACCAACTGAGCTACGGCTGCTGGGTGACATCTCTCATATAGCTGCCATTGTACGTAGACCTGTTGAGGAATACGGAAAACCATTCCTCTCACGAATCTATCATGTTTATCTCGCACACTATTATCACTGGTGTCTGACGAAAATATTTAATTACAATAATTTCATTTTTTAAACCACATTCATATCTGCAACAGTAGTTCACGTACAATAATGAATAATACCTTATTTTCATCACAATGCCATCATATATCGATTACTACAATTAGGCGCGTATCTCGTAAAATGTAGAAATAGTAAAAGAATAGAGATCCTTTTCTACCTCTCTTATTCCATTGCCTTGTCAACAGAGAAACATAATCTCGTTGGAGGGGAAGAAAACTTAGAGACAAACATATCTGCCTCACATGTTGCTTCTGAAGACCATCCGGATGCTTATTATGTTTTGTTCTGTTCCTGTTTCACACTTTGTTCTCTCTCTCCTCCCCTCAAAAAGAAAAAAAATCAGTGATAGCAAGTGTGAAATAAAACGCATTTATGTAGTAATCAAATCATGACATACGAATAGTTGACTGTAGTTCTTTAAAAAGTAAATAGCACGTCGATTTCATAGCGCCCGTGGTTTTATCCGCAATACAATGACTTCCTTCTATGATGTTCAAATGACGTCATTGCCTCATATGTCTCGTTCCGTAGGCTAAGCTTGATATTATCACGTTACAGACGGACCAACTGAGGACAGGGGGAACATACTAACTTAACGTCCAGTAATATACCAACAGATGAATGCTAAAACACAATAGCTTGTGCTTAGTTTCGTATCAGTTATGCGGCGTTACTGAACATACCGCTTGCCTTATACTTTGTATAATCCTTGGCTGACTGCAGCACGTTCTCTTCTGCGAAAGTCTAAATTGCAAAGAAATTGTGACCAGTAGGATACAACAATTTATTTTCAGTACGCATCTACGTTCATATAACGCTTGTACACGATCTAGAATAACAAAGATCTAATAGTTTTATACAGCAATAACTGCGACGTAGCTAGCTACATATTCTGCATGTACAAGGAGGAAATCAACACAGTTCGTGCATGTATAGTGTGATAATCCACATATCTAAGATTTTTCAGTAATATTTACTGGATTCGCTTCAGATGATGATGATGATTCCTCTTCCACCTCAGGAACATATTCCGCATCGTCGGGACCGCTAACACCGCTAATATTACTTACAATGTCCATCACATAGGCAATTTCTTCTAATAGAACAGCATGCTGGTTGACGCACTACGCCATGTTGCATTACAGGTTGTCACCTTATACGTGCTTAAACTTCGCAAGAGTGGCATGCCACCATGCTCTTCCCTGCCATCTATATATATGAAAATAAAAAATGTTTCACCTTGAACAGAAGGAGAAGAGGCTTGTCGCCTTGTTCATTCAAAGGACTATTGTTTTGTGATATGTGGGTTATCACCTTTTACACCCGAGGTCTTGAATTATAATCCTATGTTAACATACTTTTCTTTAATCGACAATGGATCCCGTGTCCTTAAATATTGCAACCTTAATTTAACAAATTTCCCGCCGTCATACAATGATGACATTTTGCAAAGCGACGTAAGTCAGGTGACTATGCAATATTACATGATTAGTTTTATATTCGTGTGTTTATATATATTTAGATATTAAAAACATATTTTTAATAACAACTTCTTTATCCTAAAATAAATACTAGCCCGCAATGATGTTCTGGTTTGACTGGTTGCTGATCACTTTAGAATTTCAGTTAGAAAACGTTAGCTTACAAAATTAAGAGTAAAGAAGGGCATCCCAACACCAAAATAACTAGAAAAAATAGTGAAATAAAACTTTTAAGAACACAAGTTTCTAAAAACAATCCGTACTACAAGGTTAAAAAAATAATTTTGTTTTTGCATTACTAAAAAGAAAACTTTATAAAGTTTTAAAACTTTAAGCTTCGCTTAAATCACGTCTTATGTAATTCTCCATCATCCCCTGAAGTTTGACCCACCATTAAAGATACACCCTATATATATATATATATCATATATACATATAGGGTGTTTCATTACCTCCGGTACAAACTGCGGGAGATGAATCTTCATATCAATTCATGAAAATAAGATCATATGAACACGCGCTCTATCATGCGTAGTTTCCGCGCTACAGGACCCGAAACACGTTGAAAACTATTTAAGTCAATTTATTGTGAATAGTAACAGGTGAAGAGCTGGCGCATAGTCGTTTCGTCAAATAAACCCGATTTTCTCGTTCAGAAAATGCACATATCAGAAGTGACGGAAAGTGCGAGGTTGATTCCCCGATTGAAGTGTGGGATTCCTCAAGAATTGCACAGCGAATGGAGGTCGAACAGAGCAAGTAGGTGGTTATCAGAGAACAACACCACATTGATTCCATCTTGATAACTCAAACAGATCCAAGATGGATGGAAAATAAAGAATGTTTTTCCTGGTTACATAATTTCACTCGGAAATCCCTTGCGCATTTTCCCATCACTTCTGGCATGTGTATTTTCTGAAGGAGTAAGTCAGACTTCTTTGACGAAATGATGGGCCGCAAGCTCTATAGCTATTATTATTCGAAATAAATCATATTTAAATACATTCTGCTATTATGCAACCATGCATAACATTCTTTATTAATTCTCCATCTTCCATCTGCGTTAGATATCGACTTGGAATCAACGTAGTAATGTTCTCTGGTATTAAGTCATTCCCTACATGCTCTGATCGACCAAATTTCGCTGTCCAATTCTTGAAGAATCCCTCATTTCACTCGAGAATCCCTCACGCACTTTACCATTATTTCTGACATGTGCATTTTCCGAACGACCAGCCAATTTCTTTGACGAAACGATGGACCGCAAGCTCTATAGTTACTAGTGCTTGAAATGAATGTCCTTGAAATACAATTTTGGACGTTTTTGGGACCCTCTAACGCCGGAATTACGCATGATGGGGCGTGCGTTCATATGAACTTTTTTTGTGTTGATATGAGGATTCATCTCCCGAAGTTTGTACCAGAGGTCCTGAAAACCCCATTATACATACTGTTGCGTATGTATACGTATATACTTAAAAAGTAAGAAACATATCCCAGCTAAGGAAATATTCCGAAAAATTCAAGTAGGACTCAGAAGAATGATATGCATAAAATAGAACTTTTCAATCTTTGTTTAATATTGATAATGTAGGAGCAAGGTAATGTTGAATTGCCAATATTTCTATTAAAAAAGAACTAAATTCACGACCAGCTCAGTGATTTAAATTCCTTAACTACCATTGTCTTCTGAACCTTCCACATTCTAGTTCTTTGGCGCAGTCTATGTTAACTCTATAAGCGCTCTACTGGAGTTTATATGTGAATTGTATGTAGTCATTGGCCATTACCACCCTTCTTCATTCATCCTGATTGATTGATTCAACTATTACCACAGCTCAGTTGTAAAGCGTTTGAGTAACAGTTGGGGGGTCGTGGGTTCGATCCCAGCGACTGACCATCCTGACTGAGGTTTCTCCAGAATTTTTCTGTCACACCAGGCAATTGCAGGGATGGTACCTTCAACATTGAACCTGGCCGATACCTTCCCGAATCCTTTCCGCTCCTCTATCTCAGCGTGAGCCTTAAATGCTTATAGGCCATAAATAGAATTCAATTGAAATGTTGATATCATAGCGAATCTGTAAGTTTCTGAGGATGCCTCCTACAGATTGTTACAAACTTCGCTTCGACCACTGCGCTAAAATACTGAGCCCTATCTAATTTGAACGTGGGATCGTGCACAATGTAAAAGAGCACGTGATCTATTTAACTCGGACAACCTAGGGCCCTTCTCTTTGTTCCATGTTTTTCGTTTATTATGAAAGCTTTAGTCAAAAGAGCAGAAACGACCCCATAAATCTAATCACTGAAATCAGATCTAAAATCAGTTTCTCCCTATCTGCTTTGATTGAAACTTTCGCTTAAGCTTTTAAGCTAATAAAATATGCCTGCTCTAGAGTTCAGAGCTGAAACTAGGTTGATACGGTGACCCGGTCTGAACCGAATATAGATGACCAGATACGAAACTTGACCCGATGGACCCAGTGATCTGATTTGGGAAGCATAAATGGAAGTTACGGCGTTGTATT
>JAGDQP010041584.1:0-16843 GCA_022664845.1 Lepisma saccharinum | reverse complement strand
ATCATAATATCTAAGAACACCCACGCTTTTATTTTCCGATTCATAAATTTATTATCTTTTACATTTTAGTTCATTTTCCTTTGCCTAGAAAAATGTGTTTTTTTAAAAAAAAAATCCTTTCTTAATTTACTTTTTAAAAAATTGTTTTTTAATTTACTTTTTAAAAATCTTTTTTTAATTTATTTATTATTATTTTCGGGTTATTTCGATGTTTATACTTTCTCTCTAGCTAATATTTTGTGGCCCAAATCCTAAAGTGTTCTGCAACCAGCCAAACTCAGCCGCGGTCCAGGCTAGTATAAAGAAGTCTGTAATAACAAAATATTAATATATATATATGTACCAGTACAGTCAATAAATTCGTGGACTACCAGTGGAACCCAGATGTCGTCATGGTTGCTGTGCTCGGCGTAAACGTCCACACAGACACTTACACAGATCCACACTGACCTTCAAAATAGTCACCGCTGGCAGCGATGCACGTCTGCCAAAGTTCATAGAGCCGTTGAAAACATATTTGAAAAATGTTGGCGTTAGCAGGCATCTCTCGTAGGGCATCCTTTGTAGCAGTGATGATCTTCTCGGGAGAATGAAAGCAACGTCCACGTAACTTAGCTTTCAAGCGGGGAAAGAGATCGAAATCGCATGCATGGTGCGAGATCAGGTGAGTATGGAGGATGTCGTAAATGGGTGATCTGCTGCCTTGCCAGCTCCTCCTGGACAAGGACAGAGCGATGTGCAGGACGGTTGTGCAGCAGCATAAAGTTGCTTCTGGACGCTTGTGACATATTGACTCGCGTAGGTGGCGAAGGGTCTCCTTGTAGCGCGTTTTGTTGACAGTTGCTTCCTTGTGGGATGAATTCCATGTGGACAATTCCCTACGAGTCGAAAAATAGTTCAAGCATCACTTTCCCTTGTGACCTGTCTTGTCTCGGGTTTTTGCGTATTGGAGATGATGTCGATTTCCAGGTGGCTGCTTGTCTCGTTAATTGTGGATCGTACAGGAAACACTATGTTTCATCTCCTGTTATTATCCGGTTAAGGAACGTTTCGTCAGCGTCAGAACTACTGATCAGGTCACCGCAAATGGTCATCCGCTTTTCACGTTAGTCCTGTGTCAGAATGCGTGTCATCCGTCAGAATTATGTGACACGTACTATGGCTGATCCGTACTGCTGCTGCGATGTCGTCTACCGACTGGGAACGGTTAGCGCGCACCACCATTGCAACCTCTTCGATCTTGCGTTCAGTTCGGACTGTTGTTGGGCGACCAGTGCGTTCATCATCCTCAAAACTGTTTCTCCCCTCCGCAAAACGTTGGTGCCACTTAAACACAGCACTGCGACCCAGGGTGTTGTCACCGTACACTTGCCTGATCATCTGCAACGTTTCTGTTGCGGATTTGCCTAGTTTTGGGCAGAACTTGATGTTTGTCCGTTTCTCAAACTGCGATATTCTCCAAGTCCGCCGCGGCGCATACAACTCCTTTCACAACAGAGACAGTAGTTCTGTTTACACTCTATGCACACACCTGCAAATTGCTGGGTCGAGAGACGAACTTGCACTGATTCCTGCAGGGTGTCACGTCTCAGCTGTAGTACACCACTAGCGCCACACTGCGTCCAGTCCACGAACTTATTGACTGTAGTGGTGTGTATATATATATATACCACTACAACGGAATGTATTGTAACCCGACGTACGTCGCTGTGCAAAATTTCGTCATTGTATGACGTATGGAAGTGAGTTAAATTAACGTTGCAAGATTTGTACCAGAGATGAAACATGATTACAGACTAAGTTAATAAAAAGAGTGTAAAAAGAGGAAAAACAGAGTATGTCACAATAAAATATATCGAACTCTACGTAGTGATACTGAAGTGACTGCTTAGTGTCGAAAGATAGACGTCAGAGCAAATATTTAAACTCCTTTGTCCACTTCCATTCTAATCCAATGTGGATTAAATTTTTGGTTCTAACTCAGTTTCATATGCTTGATACCGCTGTGCGGCTCGATTTTTTATATATATATATTTCTTAATTCCTGACTTGTTTATATTATATAACATTATGTGCATATAAAAGAGAATACTGCAAATAATATTGTGGCATAACCGGGTTCGACATTCGATTTTCGCCCTCTGACTTTATACATAACGTTTATATTGTTTCAGTCAAGGAAATTGGTTCATTCTATTAGTGCTTGTAGGTTGTAAGAATTTGTTTCAACATCGTTTAATGAACAACCAAGAAGCAAGAAGTGTAACAGATAGACCAAAAATACTGGATGTGACGAAGCTGACTAACTTCGTGGAATAGAAACGGTTTATGCGTTTGTTTGCAGGATTCAGCTCCATATATGGAAAACAATTGCGTATATGTTAAGGGCACATGATCCCTGACTACCAAGCCACTACCTCATAATCATACAACTAGGCGTTGGCTGTTGTTTGCTTAAATAACTTTGACTAGTTGTCTCGTCCACTCTTTGTGGACATCATTTCAGCGACGCACACACATGTGGTGCTCATCGTTACCGGCAGGTTAGTGCCTAGATCCTCAACCTAAGTTCTATTCTGAGCATTTCAGTTCTATTTGAAAATGTTCTAGAAATTTTAGTTTAAGTTGTATTTTAATTATATTTCGGTTTCGGTTCCCAATTTCTTTTCTCTTTCTCCAAAATGTAAAGTAAGTTGTACGAGATCTTCTAGGTCTCTTAATTACTAAGAAAGTCTGAACTGGTTTGCCAAGTAGTAAGATTAACATCTCAAATGTCATGTTAATTTTGTCGTAATCCAACATTTCAAGAAATAACACGTTGCTAAGTTGTTAAGGTTAATAAATTAGTGTTGAAGTAAATTGAGCCCATAATGTAAATAAGAATATTGTACTGTAGGCCTGCTCTCGTAGTATTGCTTAGATAGGTAAATTAGTAATTAATTCTTTCATTCATCATTTTAATATTTTACTGTTATTCATTAAACTTCTTTTGTAATCAAATCTAAAAATAAAACTAGTTCGCTACTTGTCCAAACAAGCGTTTCCCGAATTCCCTGCGTTTTGGTTCTAGCAGGTTCCCACAGGAGATGATCCAGAAGCCCGTCTATACATCTTAGATTGTAAGATAAAATAAGGGTAAGTCTTGTGTGATATTTCTTTTCCAGGAAAACTAGACGTTCTATTTCAGATGATGTCCGCTAGAATCCATTTGAGGACGGAATCCGCTAATGTTACGCATCAATATGTAAGTTTTTTTTTAAATTAAGACATAAATAAAAAACGGGCCGCACAGCTGTATCAAGCGTAAAAAACTGAGTTAGAACGGAAAATTTGGTCCATACTGATTTAAACTGGAAGTGGACAAACGAGATTAAATGTTCCCTCCACTGCCTGCTATATTCACGAAATTTTCAATGGCAGCAGTCAGTCCAGTATACTTTTAGATAAAGGTCATTGAAAATATGACCGTTTTCAAAATTTCTTACTATATTCTGATAATTTTGGTATCCTCGATAGAATGCCATACACATAACTCCCACTCGATACACCTGTAACAGTATTAACAACGAAAATGCATAGCATAAACTATTTAGACAGCCCCACTCCACTATCGATACAAATGTTTTAAGCATCCTTTTGTACAAAAGCAGTCTGCATAGTGTATTGAAGCAATACCCATCGCGTCAGGCAGAAACAAAAAGTATGAGGAACAGAGTAAGGGCTGCTTTTTTCGAAAGCGTGCAGTACTTGCGATTTGGGTGAGTAGGCAATTGAAACACGTGTTGTTGTTTTTTGTTTGTTTGTTTTTTTGCGTGTTTTACTTATAACATGTGTTTCAATTGGTTACTCACCCAAATCGCAAACAACGCACGCTTACAAGAAAAGCAGCCCTAAGAAAAACAGCACTGGAAGAACGAACTTTAATTGTCGGATTACGCATGCAAGGTAAAAGGTAACGAGACATTTACAAACTTGCAGGAACGCCATGCACTTTCGTTGGATACGTCATGAGGAAACATGAAACATAACAATTATTTGGGGAATAATATCCATTCTGGCCGACCAAGGAAACTTAATGTCCGCAATGGATCCTACCCTAGCAGCACAGAATAACGGGCCAACCTTGATCGATATTGGCCGGTACTGGGCCAGTATTGGGCCCATATTGGCCCGATATTCTTAGCCGCTAGGGTACATCCCTCGTTCTGTGAAGAAATATCCACTTAATACTGAATGCTGAATACTTGGTTATTTCACTCACCCAGGACATACAACTGAATATTACACCACAAATGGTCCGAAATATTGTGTACATCAGGATTCAGAGGACTTGTATCCAGAATGAAACCATACATATCAGAGGAAAGTAAAAGAAGGAGCTGGGATTTATCAAGAAATGAATTCTTGGAATTTTGAGAAAAGGTTATTTCGTCGGCGAAGACAAAGATAATCTTGTATGGAGGTGATGGGTACCATCAGAACATTGTTCCAACTGTTAAAAGTAGTGGATGGTCTGTTACACTTTGTGGTTGTGTAAATACTAATGGAGTGGTTAATATTAATGTTATCGATGGTATCATGAATTGGAAGAAGTATTTGAATACTGAAGGCTAATTTGCAGAACAGCGCACAGAAACTTAGCTTGGTGAACAACTGGATTTTCCAAATGATAACGATCCAAAGCATAATGCTTACAATGGCTCCTCTATAACAGCTTTCCGCAAACTATGGTCCTTGGGCAGGCACAGGGTAGCATGCTTAACCTACCAACCAATGAAATTGGTCCGCACTTGAAAATAGTTTACGGAACACTGCTCTATAATACCCCACTCTGCTTTGAAACCCCACCTGAATCCTTGGATTTAAATCTGATTGAGTTCGTATGGTGTGAACTTAAGAAACGCGTACGTGACTGCCAACCATCCCCAACCAAAGGGAATTCAATTGAATTTTCTCCATGAGGAAAACTCGGCGGGCTGCTGATGGCCCACCAATCATAATGGCGGGCCACCCGAGGCCCGCCGAGTTTTCCTCATGGTGTTTATTTATGACCTTTTGGCAAATAAGAATTGATTCAGGATTTTCAAGACGAATGTGTGCATATTGTTGTCACTACTTGACAGAAACCCGTACATTCAATACCAAATCATCTTCAGCATACAGATGCTTATCAGAATAATGGAAACACCTGTAGTTGGCAACACGTCAGATGTATGGGTTGGCAGTGGTGTCGTGGCGACCGCAGCGCCGGACTGCTGGTGGTGGTGTGTTAGGTCGGTCTCCATACTACGTCAGGCGTCGTGGAACAGGAGTGTGCAGTGGCTGCAGCAGACGGAGGTAGTGTAAAATGGGAGACCTCTCAGAGTTTCAAAGAGGGCAAATTGTTGGTGCGCGGTTATGTGGAGTGAGTGTGACGGCAGTGGCTAGTGTGTTAGGTGTGTCGCCAGGGACAGTGTCGAAGGTGATGACGGCCTACACAACACACGGGAAAACCACATCGGGGAAGCGGAACAGTGGGCGGAAGAAAAGCATCAGTGACAGGGCACGCCGGGTATTAAAGCGCATTGTCACGCGGAACCGTCGTGCCACTGCGGCGCAAGTGACGGAGGAACTCAATCAGCACCTCCCCCAACCTGTTTCGACAATCACAGTCCGCCGCGAATTACATGACATGAACTTACGGGGTCGTGTTGCACGGGCCAAACCTCTCATCAGGGACCAGAACGCTTTAGCACGCCGCAAATGGTGCCGCGACCATGCAACTTGGACCGTTGACGACTGGAAACGTGTGGTATGGTCGGATGAGTCACCATTCACCCTATTCCAAACCACGGGCCGTGTTTATGTGTGGAGAACGCCCAAAGAAGCGTATGATCTGCAGTGTCTCCGCCCAACTGTGAAACATGGCGGCGGCACGGTGATGCTGTGGGTCGCAATTTTAGGAGACCACTTGCATCCTATGGTCCGGATGTTGTTCCCGGACAATGACGCCATATTCCAGGATGATAATGCACCCATTCACACAGCTGGAGTTGTTGCAGCGTGGTTTGAGGAACATCGGGATGAAGTTCAACACCTCCCCTGGCCCACCCAATCCCCAGATCTCAACATAATTGAACATCTGTGGTCCATCTTGGAAACACGACTCCGGCGACGATTTCCACCTCCATCCTCTCTCACAGAACTGGCCGATGCCCTGCACGAGGAATGGTGTAATATTCCACTTGCTACCATTCACGACCTCTATGCCTCCATCCCACGTCGCATCAAGGCTGTTCTGAAGGCGAAAGGTGGCCCGACACCATATTAATCTGGTAAGTTGCACATTCGTTCAGGTGTTTCCATTATTCTGATAAGCATCTGTATATCTACAGCCACAGGCTATCAAATCAAGAACTGAAATACTTATTTTTTTTAGATAATATATTTAGTTTCAGTTTTCGTTTCTGCCCAAATACATTTTTGGTGGGTTGGAACTACTTTTTAGTTTATGGCGATATTGTGATGTATGTATCACACTATTTTGAACATGTATATATGCAAATAAAGCACAATGTGCGCAACTAATTACGTGCATAATATACCAAAGGAACCCACATTATATTATTATAGAAATATAAGAATTTATAATTTGCTTATAGATGTCCAAAAACTTATTTTACCCACTGTATGTAATTTTATTTGCTTAAACAGATAAGAGAATGTAAGCAACTGACCCGCTCATGGCATAGAACTGTCAAATAAAGTAGTCACTTTAGAAATTAACATTTGTACACATTTGTTAATTTTTTTCACTGCAACACTTACGTTACACCGCTGGAACAATTTAGAGCCTCGTTGAAAAAATAAACTCATTTCACACTTTATTCCAGGATCAAGATTGGCTGTTTCAGGCAAGAAGAATGACCAACTTTCCTAAAGAACAGAACACAGGCGTACTTATTTATTTTTTCATTGCATATTATTTTTATGTGGCATTCGAAATTTCATTCTACCCATGCCAGAATATTTAATTATTTATTGTAGCTGTCTTTTAGTGTATACTTAGGTACTTCAGCTATCATATCGTAACCTTTGTCACACAGTTCCTGAAGAAGTAGATAAATAATGCAAGAAACATTTCTCAGGAGTATCTACAATGTGACAAATGCACAACATGGCTCCATGAAACTTGTTCAGCTTTTTCCAAATAAGTGTTTTACATGTGCAAGAGTGGTGACTGCGTGTCGTCAAGAAGTTGTTCTTCTTAATTCACTTAATGACAGAACCATCTCACCCAACTCCGCTGGGGCAAATGATTAAAAGCTACACATTTTTTATGCCTATTGTCACAGTCACCATATGGCGATCCAGAGCTTAGGCATTGTACATTTATGTTGTTTCTAAAAGACTGAAATATACTGCAATCAATTCTAATAGTAATTAAAAATATAAATAAGTAACTTCGTTTCATTGACACATCTGTCCTCCCTTCACCTTAGTTGATGTGTTTCAAATAATTTGAACTAGTTTTTCATGTAAATAATAGGTCATCAAAGAGCTTACTTAATTCTCATCAATTATAACCATAGGTATTTAATTATAATAGATTGTTGTATTAAATAGTTCGTTTAGATTCTTCGATTGAAGTTTCTTTTATATAATTGTAAAATGTTCGTGCATCGAGTAAGAAACCAATACAAGTAAACAATTAATTTCATGTGCTTATTTTTATTTTTAAAATTAATAAATTAGAGTAGTGTATTAATTCTAATTGTAATACAAAACGAAGGTTCATTATTGGGAATAGTAGGAAATATTTAGATATATTCTTACGAAAGTGCATGAATATAGTCTTAAAGAAATGTCTTCTACATGTAGAAACCTAAAACTTTTTTGCACGATTCAAGTAAAACAAAATTGTATCACAGGAAACTTTTTTAGTTCGTGTTAACAATTTAAAACAAAGCAGGACGATAAGTATTACTCATTTTATAAATTTCTGGACTCTCCTGGACTCCCTTCGGAGTGGAAATGACTGAATTCCTTCCTCCTGAGTCCTGACACGCAGCACCGCAAGACCGCAGTGCAAGTTTGACTTTCATACTGTGACCACGCGATTCTTGAGTGGGGCTGAGGTGAATGTGTGTTGGTTAGGTGCGTTACGATAATGAACCGTGAAGTTTGCAATCAATTTTTGTCTGAAACTTGGCGAATCTGTTACTGTTACTCGAGGTCGTACTTAAAAATCCACGATTTACCATTTGTTATAATTCGACGGGACAAATCTGGCTCACTCTGAAGATCATCAAGATGACGACAAATATCCACCAACATGCCTGCTCAATGAAGAGGTTCTTTGGCACCATCTTGGAGCACACTTTCTTCATCTTCAAGTCCTGAGTCAAGATTTGATGCACTGTAAACTCGTTAAACTTTAACACACTGCTGATCATTTTCAACGTCATTCGCCGATCCGACATCATAGGACAGCGCACTCTTTCCACATTTCCGTCCGTTCGTAATGTTGCCGGTCTTTCCGAACGAGCTTCTTCTTCCACTTTTCCTTGGTCTTCAGAAAAGGGTTTGTACCATCTGAATACTTGTGCTCTGAAGAGAAAATGTTCTTTATAAGTGCTTTTGAACTTATCATAAGTAACAGTACCCGATTTTCGAAGTGTCACACAAAATTTAATGGCACAAGGTTACTCCAATCTTTCACGGTTCATTATCGTAACGCACCTTAACAAACACACATTCACTTCAACCCCTTGCAATCCTCACTGAGATTTTTCCAGGGTTTTCGTCAGTCACACCAGGCAAATGCCGAGATGGCACCTTCAATATAGGCCCTCACCGACACTTTCCCGAATCATTTCCACTCCCCTATCCCGTCCTGAACCTTAGATGCCTAATGGCCATCAATCAAATTCAATTCAACTTCAACCCCTCGCATTGTCACAGTATGAAAGGTCAAATTTGCCCTGCGTGTCCGGAAAGGATTCAGTCTCTTCCACTCCAAAGGGGTTGGCAGTAGAGTTGCCGGTTCGTGAGCCCTGTTGCCATCCTCATTACTTTTCTAGTGCACCTCGTAATTATTTATTTATTATTTTACAGGGTTACCGACTTGACTTCAACTATCGAAGTGAGAGATGGAAAGGCTCAATGGCTACACTAGTTGAAGATCCGAAAGCTTTTGTTTGGGGTGCTATCTGGGAAATTCCTTTGTCCCTACGAGATACTTTGGACAGGTATTGTGAATCCAGAGTTGACCATTAGCAGATAATAACACAGTATTGTATTTTATTTTAATCGTTTATTATTATTACAAGTCCACATTCCAATTTTTATATGTATATGTTGAGTTATGAACACCATAATAATATTCTGGCTATCATTTTCCTTTGATGCCTGATTCGTGCCATTAACGAGTTTCGTTGCGATGCTATAGCTGTAAGGCTCAACGCGAATTTATTTGAGTTGTTTGTGCTGAAAGCAGGGAAATGTATTTTGGAATGACTAATTTTGTTGGAATTTCTTTTGTATTATCACATAATGCTATACAAGTCCAGGTATGACACATTGAATTGGACTTCACTGAAGTGTAAACTTTTATGGAATGTCTGTAAACATAATTACTGCATTCAATTCGAGGTTAATATTCGAGAATACATACGAAATGAATCATTATTATGATAGTGCATACGAAATATTTTTATACTTTTTTGTATCTCTTTAGGACGAAACCGGTTTCAACCTACACAAGTTCGCTGGAGTTGATAATTATTTGAATTTCTACTAATATTAGTCATGTCACGTAACTTACTTCTTTCTCCATGGCTTACGGAACTCGCAAAATCATCGCCGTAGTAACAAATATTAGCCATAGAATTCTGTCCCGGGCAATATCAAGCTAGTTTTCATCACAAGCACCTACTTCTTGATCTCTTGTCATACTCTCCTCCCACGGTTGTCTCGGTCTTCCTAACGGTCTCCTTCACTCCGGTTTTCCAACCAAGATGAAACATAATCTTCGGTTTTCTCCCATCCGAGCTACATAGCCTGCCCATCTTAGACTCTCTTTATGCAGAAGCGTAAACAGTGCGTTCTCTAAAACAATTGGACCAAATCAGTGCTTTTATGCAAACGCATTGACGTCAATTTGCTATCGCATACTCTAGATCATGTGATTGTGTTTTAGAGAACGCGAGAAGCAAAATAATGTGGATGTTTATAAAATACTGAGGAAAACTTTTACAGCCGAAGAAGTTATACACAGTAAAAAATAGCTGTGTTAATTCAACACAATGCGTTGTCCCAGGGTGACGACCACTTTTTGTGTTAAATCAACACAACACACGGTGCTGATTTCGATACTGGGAGAAAAAAAAAGTTACGGCTACAGCGAGATTTGAACATAGATTCCTGAATTTGAAGTCGAGCGTCTTACAAACTTCGCTAAATCGTCAGACGAAATGAGCACTAGATTGAAAGAGTATAGAGAATAAAAAATGTTGCTGAACCCCAAACACAAACAAAGATACTCTCACGACTTATGCCATGATTTAATCACTTTTCCATTGGTCAATTAGGGATCACAATACTCATTTATTGAGAATATGTTCCATTTCTATGAAAGCAAGCGCAGCATTTGACGTGTTGTTACGATAAGAAAGCAGTGTTTGGGTGTCCCCATCTTGCTTGCTTTTATAGAAATAGAATATTCTCAATGAATGGGAATTCTGGTTCTCAATTGACAAATAGGAAGTGATTAAACCATGGGATAAGTCGTGCAAGTAACTTAGTTTGTTTTGGGGGTTCAGCAACATTTATTTGATCCCATACACTGTTTAAATCTGTAGTGCAGTCGTTTAATTCAAATGTTGTTCAGTAAATATCGTTTGCCTTTTCTGTGTGACGATTTAGCCAAGTCGGTAAGACACTCGACTACTAACTGCGTAACCCATCAAATCTCGCTGCAGCCGTTACTTTCCTTCCTCCCAGTACCGCAATCAACACCGTGTGTTGTGTTGATTTTACACCCAAACAGTGGTAGTCACGCTGGGACACCGCATTGTGTTGAATTAACATAGCTATTTTTGGCAGTGTAGTGTTGCCAGGCGTTTCACAGTCCAGTTGCTCAGAGATTTGCTACCGCAGTTTTAAAACGCACTGGCAACACTATCTTCTGTTATTCTCCTTTTCATCATCTTTCATTTTCTCTCTCAGCTTCTTCTGCGACAAAGAAAAACAAGCTCAATGTATATGTAAATAAACGACTAGTGAAAAGACCTCCTTCCTCGCGATTTCATTATTCTTACAACATTCTGTGAGTCGTACAATCCGTGGAGTTCTTCATTGTGCAGTCTTCACCATTCACCAGTAATCTCGTCCCGTTTCGGTTCGTATATCTTTCTCAAAACCTTATTTTCAAGCACTAGTAATTTATGTTCATTTGCTAGGGTCGTACTTCAACATTCGCAACCTTAAAGTATTACCGGCAGAATAACCGTTTTGTATATTTTCAATTTCAACTTCTTTGATATTAATCGCGAGGTTAGGAGTCTCTGGACTGAATATAAACATGCGTTGCCCAATACTAAACGACCTTTTATTTCTTCCGTTATCTCGTTTTTGCTTGTTACATACACGTATGCTCTCAAGTATTTCTTTCTATGTTCTCACTCCTAATTGTTACGTATCTATTTTCTTCATTCTCAGTGGTTCAGCTTGTTATCATGTATTTTGTTTTCTCTGTATTTACGTCTAGACCTATCATATTGCAAGCTTCTACTAAGACTTTGTATTGCATCTATATCGTCCCCTATTAAATCTACATCATCAACGTACGTAAACAGTCGATTTAAGCCATTCAATAATAGTTCCTGTTTGTCCTTTTTTTATTTTTAGAATCGTATATTTGAACGCAAAGTTAAAGAGTAAGCGTGATAAAGTATCACCCTGTTTCAATCCGTTGCGAATCTCGAAGCTATCTGACACATTATTTCCGCACTCTGCTTATGGAGTACCCTGAGACACATCCTCACTAGTTGAACAGGTTTTCTCGGAATTCCAAATCGTTGCAGGATATTGTATAGTTTTTTTCCCCATTTAATAGAATAATATGCTTTCTTAAAATCAATGAATAACTGGTAAACAGTCCCATTGTATTCCCATTTCTTCTCTAATATTTTTCTCAAGGCGAAAATCTGGTCCAACGTGGATCCATTTCTTCTAAATCCAGATTGGTGATCTTCAATTATTTCATCTACGTATACACTTAGGCGTGTTAACAGAATATTACTTAATACCTTGTAACAGGTTGGAAGTAACGAGATTCTGCGGTAATTATTACAGTCCGATTTATCGCCATTTTTATAAACTGGAACTATTATTGAGGTTTTCGATTCCTTTGGGAGCTCCTCCTTTCTCCATATAGCACTTATCAATTTATGTAGTTCCTTGATTAGTGTCGTTCCTCCTGCTTTAATTAATTCGGCTGGAATACTGTCTATTCCCGGTAATTTGATTTTTTTAAAATTGATTTATCGACATCGATTTCGCTGAGTTCTGGTATCGACGGTTCTGCTGCATAGATTTCAAATTCTTCTATTTGTTCCCCGTTGTATACATTAAGAAGTTTGTCGAAATAACTTTCCCACACATTGATAATTTAAGTCAGATCCTCATGAAGATCTCTACGTTCATTTCTAATCATTCCTAACCTTGACTGCTATCCTTTTCTTAACGAGTTTACCCCTTTGTATAGATCTCGTATGTTATTTGTCTTCCCGTTTTCCTCTATCTCCTGAATCTCCGCGTCAGATATTCTCGCTTTTGGTCCACTTCATCACGAATTGCCTCCTACATCTTACTTACATCAATTTCATTATTAATATCATTACTACTCGAGTCGGCTAAGATTTCGAACCTGTTTGAGATTTCAAGTTGGTAACCTACTTTTACGCTCGGATTATTTAATCGTTTAATTTCGAATCTAAGTTGTTTTGATCCTTTGCTTTCTCTGTTCGCGATGCATAACTTTTCCCTCACTTTTGTGATTACCAAAGGATGGTCGGTGTCACCTTCTGCTCCTCTGTAAGGTAGGATTCTCATTCGTCCCGTTTCATCCAGGTCAGTCCCTTCTTTTGATAAAATGTCCCGGTGTCCTGGCTTTCCTCCTATGTCACGCTTTTTCAGTGTCGTTGAATTTCAGAAGTCATTTCGATATAATGTATTTCCAATAACATTGACTCTTGTAATTTAAACAAAGACATAGTGATAGCTGGAACATCAATTTTAAGAAAATGTTTCTTTTTGTTCATTTACAAAGCAATAGATGTAATAAACTTATTTGTTTGACACTTAGCAAGAAACTCATTAACAAAGGTGGCGGACTGGCAAGCGGAAAATATCTGGATTTGGGGTTGCAACTAGTATATGGCAAGATGTTACGTAATCAACTTCCGGTTTCGTTACGCACAATAAATATTACACTACAGTCTTTGGTACAGTTTGTGGAATCCGTAGTAAGTTTTCATAATACTGATCGTTTTCCAACCGGATTATGTCGAAACGTAAGTACAGCATAAATAAGCCTAATATTAGAAGACAATTTCCATTCGTCAGAGAATATCCTTGCAGTTCACATGATGGTTGACCAGATGTCAACCACTTGACTGACATTTTTATATTGGTTTCTTATTTCAACTGCAACACATTATATGATTGTTTTCCTTAATTTTTAAAATGTCCCGTTTCTTATACCAAATCTCTCGATTCTAAAGTAAAAGAGAGGAAATGTTTCGTTCTTTATAGAAAATATTATGAGAACACCATCGTAAGACCTAAAGTCCATTATGTTGGTGTATCTTCGTCTATCTACGTGATCGATCTGGTTAAGAGTTTTCCTATTCGAAGATATCCATGTGTATTTTTGTATGTCTTTGTGTTCAAAGTGTGTGTTCTTTAATATAATCCGGGCCCCAAGTGAGCTTTTTCGCTTGAACCCGAAATTTCGGTGTATACAATATATTTTGATGGTTTCTTTATGAAAAAGTGCGCTGAAACCGAATTTCATGGGTATACGTTTCATACCCTTGAGCGTATGACGTCATCAATATGGCCGTTCTATAGTGTGTACCACTTAATATGACGTTGATCGATTTGCATTAAGTATGTCCATGTTTGCTATCAACTGAAAGCCCTAGTGCCTCGAGTTAATAAAGATGAGTAATATAGTAAATATGTTTCACATCCTTCAGCGTATCGAGAAATGGCGTTATCAATATGGCGGCCCTATAATAATTACTCTTATTAGGATGTTGATCAACTTACACTAAATATACCCATTTTGGGTATCAAATGAAAGCCCTTGGTGTTTTGAGTTAATCAAGAAGAGTAATATCGTCTGTATCTTTCACATCCTGAACGTATCGAGATATGACGTCATCAATATAGCACCTAGGTATCTTTAACTCCAGGTATCTAAGGCTTCCATTTCATACCAAACATGTGTGTATTTAATGTATATCGATCAACGTCGCAAGGTACACATTACAGTGTCACCGTTCCTAAGACATCGACCCTTCTCGCTCGCCCATGTCACCTTACACAGCCGAGACCGAATCAGAGATGACATAAACGAATGAGTCTACTTTAAACGCTAAGCATTGAGAAAAAGCCGTGGGTGGCCGGAACAGATTAATATGACTGGTTTCAAGAATTGATGAAGCAATTTTGAACCACCCGTTGAAAATACACTTCCACATCGATTCGTGTAGGGATCATAGGAGGCCCATTGGGATTTCTTAACTAAATTATAATTACGAACATTAATATTTACTCCTACTCGCCGACGAAAGATGGTGGACTGAGGGAAATCCGTGTCTAAAATTATGTTATTGAGAGTAAACAGAATGATAATATAACTACCTTATGATTAGAGTGTTTAAATCTATCATGCAAGATTATTAAAGTGGACATAAACATTCAAATATATTTTAAATAACATTTTAATATATATCTTGCGTAGTAGAACGAAATATGATTACAAAATTATTTAGCAAACATTAATAGCTTTTACGCCAGAGCGCGGGTTTTGACCCTGAACAAACACTTGTAATAATAATAAAAAAGTAGTAGTTGTATTTCTGATTTTTAAGTTCAAGCTCAAGCTAGCTAGCGTTTAATGTGAAGTATCGCATATTAACGCACGCGAACTGGCCAGTATTATTTTTGTATTTATACTCACGTATCCTTGTCCCACTGATGCACTTTCATAGCAGGATCTAATTCACAGTCTTCAAGAAAGTAAAATGGGGGGAGGAACGTAAAGATGAATATTGTTCCCTCAACGAAAAGTCCATAAGATGACGCCCCATGAGTTACCTTCCTTCCAGGACCAAGTGAGGAAGTAAACAATACTATCACAATGGATGTTTTAGCACTAGCACTGTCGCTGCTCAAACAAATAATAATATTTCTAAACAGCAGCTTGACTTGTATTTTTCACTTCACTGTAGTGATTAAGTATACAGCTTGCTATATAATGGCATCAGGTGATCTGATGCAACGAAAAATAACACAGCCACTTGACGTGAGTCAAAGCTTACCGAAGTACATAACCATTCGGCAACTACACGCCTGTACAGTTTGAATAACACGGTACTATTACCACTTAAGATAGGTTTCTGCGACATGATGTCCAAGTTCAGCCACAACGTCGACGGTATATATCACTCCGCTGCGTGATACTACATTTGTCGGTGTTAACAGAAGCAACAGCATTACGTGTTAAATTTTTTGAACTTATATAATAAACTTTGATGAGTAACAACTTCCAAGAACAGTTCGTGGTCAACTTTAGCAAACAATCCAATTCACGGAAACTAGCTTATAGTAATACTTCGACGAATGGCACCGTGGACAAGCAAACAACCCACGAAAACTGTACTGTTCTAGGTACGAGCGACATGAAGTTCACTCTTTGAAAGGTAGATTCGGCCTGGCTTCAGCGCGGTAATCAGTAGTGTTTACCCATAATGCACTGCGCGAAAAATCCGGGCTCATCAAGTAATAACTTTTAAAGCTTATATACATAAGGAAAGTTTAATACAGAATCGACCTTATTAACATTTGCAGAGTACAAAGGGCTGTTATAACGTATACCCGTACATGTTACCATTTTGTTTCAAAGACGAGCATTTCAGCAAGAGCTTTGTGGAGAATATTTATTCCGATCACAACAGGGCGGCCATATCAATGACGTCATATTTCGAAACACTCATGGATGTGACCAATCTGCTCTATGTTATTTCTTTAGATTATCTCCAAGCATCTAGAGCTTTCATTTGAAACATGGATATACTCAATGTACTGTATATCGATCAACGTCATAATACGAAGTAAATATTATAGGACGGCCATATTGATGACGTCATATCTCGAAACGCTCAAGGGTATGAAACATATAACCATCAGATTCGGCTTTAGCGTACTTCTTTCATGAAGAAACCATCAAAGTATATTGTATATACCGAAATTTTGGGTTAAGGCACAGTAGGATACACCTAGCCTGCTACTCCATGATAATTAATCATTCTGTTTTTTTTTCACAAATTTACTCTCGGATTTGACAGGTCGCTATTTGAGACACCCCCCTTGAATGAATCTATAAAACAAGTTGCAACAAGAGTTTCTTGGACGAAAAAATATAGACGACCCACAAACATACTCCATGATTTAATTACGCATGAATTGAACACTTGGTTATTGCATGAATTCTATAGACGACACGCAAATCTACTCCCCCTGAAGGCTTGTTTCATGTTGGACGAAGAAAAAATATAGAAAAAAAAATTAA